>JASVEL010003813.1:0-211149 GCA_032618575.1 Nicotiana noctiflora | reverse complement strand
CTCGTGGTAGCTAGGCAAGCCAATTCATTCAACATTATCCTGTTCATATCATTATTTTTATACTCATACTTACTAGCAAGAGAAATAATTATTCAATTTAATAAACGCGGAAGAATTTCAAAATAGAGATAAATAATACTAAGGTAAAACACTGATGAAATCCTCTGCCCAAGATGTGAAGTCACCAACTCATGAACTACTAATGAATACTACACATAATGGTCTGAAAGAAAATGATAAATATCTGTCTGTCTCGGAACAATGAGACCACAGCAAATAGTATAAGTAAATAGAAGAGACGCCGGGCCTGCGGACGCCTGCAAGCTACCTTAGTCTCGTAATGCTCCCCTAGCATGTTCCTTCCCTTGCTATTTGTGTTGCTCGGTATTTCTGTTATTTGTGGTATATATGTATATGGAACTACACAGGTTTACGTGAGTGACTGATCCTAGGCTTGTGACTACCTCGCCGGGATATGCCAGGCACTTACCAGCACATAGGAACGGATTGTGCTGATAGTATACTTCTGTGCATTTTTGCACGGGTCCAGGTTTCGAGCAGCAGCTGTAGCAGTAGTTCACTAGCAGGATTGTCATACTCTCGAGACTGAGGTAGCTTGCAGACGTCCACGGGCCCGACGTCTCTTCTTATAGTTTTCGTTATTGCGTGGTCTCATTGTTCCGAGACAGACAGATATTTATCATTTTCTTTTAGACCATTATGTGCAGTATTCATTAGTAGTTCGTGAGTTGGTGACTCCACGTCTTGGGTAGAGGATTTCATCAGTGTTTTACCTTAGTATTATTTATCTCTATTTTGAAAGTCTTCTGCGTTTATTAAATTGAATAATTATTTCTCTTGCTAGTAATTATGAGTATAAAAATAATAATATGAACAGGATAATGTTGAATGAATTGGCTTGCCTAGCTACCACGAGTAGGCGCCATCACGATCCCGATGACCGGGAAAAATCTGGGTCGTGACAAGTTGGTATCAGAGCTCTAGGTTACATAGGTCTCACCACTCACGAACAAGCTTTGTCAAGTTTGAGGGGTTGGTATGGAGACGTCTGTACTTTTCCTTCATAGTCTATTGAGTTAGGAAAAAGTTTCTCATTTGTTTTTTCTTATCGTGCGAATTCGTTCTTCAAAATGTTAAGTTGAATTTCCACTCTTGTCTTCCCACGAATGGCGAAGTCAGTACCGCTTCTCCAGCCGAACAATGACACGGGCTGGTGATAGATCAACTACGCCTTCAAAAGTCTTACGAAGGACGGATAGGTTTCACCAAACTCTTCGCTACCACCTTCAACGGTGCATCTTTTGAGGACCTACGGGATTGTGCTTGACCGTTGTTGTGAGGAATTACAAAACGTGGGAATAGTCGAATGCGAGGGGGTTGATTTTAATGTGCTTCGCATGGCAGACAGAAGTAGTGGGAAGATAATGTATTTACCACACAAGTTGTGGTTCCGACAGAAGATGCAATAATATCAGGAAATCACCTAATCCATCGTGTGGGGTTTCAACGGACCTTGACGTGTAGTGGATTTGTTGGAGTTGTGAAGGACAAATATTGTGAACTATTGGGATGCATATATACGGTAGGGAAAGGTCCTCCAAATAACTTATACATATTTAAGGTTGGTTCCTTTCATGGTGTAAGAATCGCCCCAGAGAATAACAAAGGGTATGTGGGTAAATGGGGTAGCTCAGCAGTGTTAAGCCAACATAGCAAAAGAGGAAATTGGCCGTCGATGGTTACGACAAGTCCACGAAGAGGGCAAGCCGGCCAACGCAACGCTAGTTACGAAACGCTATTTTATGAAGATGTTCGGAAGATGTCACCCCCCAGATTCTCTGCAATATGTAGTATATGCGATCTGAACGGTTGTACCAGGTCACAATGACTGTGTCCGAATATGTATATTGTCATGAGCAATAAGTTAACTAAGCCTTAAAGGAATTGCTATGAATGTGGAGTTTTGGAGAAATGTAATTTTAGGAAAGCACTCAGGCTACACGCTCTATTGCAGTTAATATTTATCCTACATGGCCAGCCAGATGTAGAGGTCGGGATGTTAGAGGTGGAGGTGAAAATCCTAGAGGTGGAGACCCAACCATTGATATAATTTTTATGATATGAGGGAGGTCACTACACCAGATGGGGTCATCACACGTATAATTCAGATTGTTATAGACAGAATAATTTTCCCTTAATTTGATTTGGTTTTTGAAAGAAAATTTAGGAGAGTCCTTTTAACATGCTCCATTCATGAGCGAGCATCGTAATCATCAAATCTGCTTATGGAAATACTCATGTTGGTATATTACATGAGGATAGACATCCCTATTATTAGGTGTTAGTCACTAAATTATCCATAAAACTAAGAGTGACTTTATATTACTTATTACAGTGGGTTTTGATATAATTCTAGGAATAACTAAATCTAATCGTTAATTGTGCGCCCTATCAGTATGAGGGTTCATTTTATGTCGTCATTATCTTTGACGGACAATTATTGAAAGGAAGAAAGAAAGGAAATGAAAACATTTCAGATGATATAATGTGCAGGCACTGTGATTCAGAGTTGAGGATAAGATCCTCAAATTTTTTTGGCATAATGTGAAATATTTCTAAGCCGAGCTTCAAGCTGCGATGGATATCATGTGAGGACTAGGTCCTGGTAGTAAGAGTTTATGTGTTTAAAATTCTTCTTTTATAAAATTAATATTTTTGGTATTACGTTTTTAAATGAGAGTCATACATGTTAGGACTATTTGACCATTTTGTATAGCTCCTATTCATATCTAGCCATCTCTATTTTTAAACCGTTGAGTTAGCCTTTGAGACGAGCACCCAGATGCGGATAAATATAACTCATTAATTCGAAAAGGTAATCACAAGGTCTCCATACCTCATTCTGAGTAATGTGGGAGCTTTGGAATAAGGTATTTGATAACACGTAGTTAATTGGAAATGTTGTAATTTAGGGACGACTTTTATGGCCAAAGTCATGGCTATGTGTATAAGTACGTGGTGTTCATTCCTTAGTTAAACTGGCTCGTGATAGTACCCATGGATAACGTATTGATATGCTCCCGCAGTTAGGAAGAGCATACGCAGCATCTCAGAGTGGCTCTTCAGACCCTAGAAAAGGTAGTCAGCTATATGCGGATATCTCAAGAGTGTGAGTTCCGGCTAAGTACAGTTGCATTACTGGGCCATGTTGTGACGGCAGAAGGTATACATGTCGATCCAAGGAATATGGAGGCAGTAAAGGACTGGCCTAGACTAAGATCAGCCACCAAGATCCGGAGTTTCTTGGGGTTAGCAGGTTACTACCGTCGATTTGTAGAGGGGTTCTCTTCTATTGCAACCCCGATGACCAGGTTGGCCCAGAAGGGTGCCCAGTTCAAGTGGTCAGATGAGTGTGAGCCTAGCTTCCAGAAGCTCAAGACGGCTTGACTACAACACCAGTGTTGATACTACCTATGGGTGCAGGGCCTTATACAGTTTACTGTGATGCATCCCGTACGGGGCTTGGAGCGGTATTGATGCAGGATGGTAAGGTTATTTCTTACGCTTCGAGAAAGTATAAAATCCTTGAGAAGAATTATCCGGTTCATGATTTTGAGCTGGCAGCAGTAGTTCATGCCTTACAAATCTGGAGGCATTATCTATATGGTGTGGCGCATGAGGTATACATGGATCACAAAAGCCTACAGTACTTATTCAAGCAAAAGGAGTTGAATTTGCGACAAAGGAGATGGTTAGAGTTGATGAAGGACTATGATGTTATTATCCTATATCACCCGGTAAGGCCAATGTGGTGGCCGATGCGTTGAGTAGAAAGTCTGTCAGCATGGGTAGTCTCGCATACATTCCGGTCAGTCAGGGACCACTTGCTCTAGATGTCCAGGCCTTAGCCAACCAGTTCGTGAGACTAGACATTTCTGAGCCTAGCAGGGTGTTAGCCTGCACAGTCGCTCGTTTTTCTCTATTAGAGCGTATCCGTGAGAGGATTTGATGATCCTCATTTGCGCGACTTGAGGGATACTGTACAACGGGGAGGTGCTACGAAGGTAACTCTAGATTATGACAGAGTATTAAGATTGCAGGGGCATTTTTGTGTGCCCATTGTGGAGGGGATTTGAGAGTTGATCCTAGCGGAGGCCCACAATTTGCGGTATTCTAATCACCCGGGTCCTACGAAGATGTATAAGGATTTACGGTAGCACTATTGGTGGCGCCGGATGAAGAAGGACATCGTTGCATATGTCGCTCGGTATCTAAATTGTCAGCAGGTGAAATATGAGCAACAGATGCCTGGTGGTGTATTCCAGAGAATCGAAATTCCCGAGTGGAAATGGGAGCGGATCACAATGGACTTCATTACTGGACTTCCTTTGACTTGGAGGAAATTTGATGCTATTTGGGTCATTGTCGATAGATTTACCAAGTTAGCACACTTCATTCCAGTATCTGTCTCTTACTCATCGGAGAGGTTAGCAGAGATTTACATCAGGGAGATTGTTCGTCTTTATGGGGTGCCGGTGTCTATTATCTCAGATCGGGGTACGCAGTTTACCTCGCGTTAGGTCCAGTTGAGCATAGCTTTCCATCCTTAGACGGACGGTTAGTCCGAGAGGACTATTCAAATCCTAGAGGACATGCTCCGATCCCGTGTCATTGATTTTGGAGGCTCGTGGGACCAGTTTCTTCCATTAGCGGAGTTCGCATACAACAACAGCTACCAGTCTAGCATTCAGATGGCCCCATATAAGGCGTTGTATGGTAGGTGATGTCGGTCCCCAGTCGGATGGTTTGAGCCGGGAGAGGCTCGGTTGTTGGGTACAGACTTAGTTCAGGAGGCCTTAGACAAGGCCAAGACTATCCAGGAGAGATTGCGTTCAGCTCAGTCCAGACAGAAGACTTATGCGGATCGTAAGGTTCAAGATGTGGATTTCATGGTTGGCGAGTGGGTATTGCTCCGAGTATCGCTTATGAAGGGCGTGATGAGGTTCGAAAATAAGGGCAAACTCAGCCCTAGGTATATTGGTCCATTTGAGATTCTGGACCGAGTGGGAGAGGTGGTTTACAGACTAGCTCTGCCACCTAGCTTATCAGCCGTGCAACCAGTTTTTCATGTATCTATGCTTCGGAGGTACCACGGCGATCCCACACATGTGTTAGACTTCAGTACTGTCCAATTGGACCATGATTTATCCTACGAGGAGGAGCCGGTGGCCATTCTAGACCGGCAAGTTCGACAGTTGAGGTCGAAGAGTTTTCCTTCTGTGCGTGTTCAGTGGAGAGGTCAGCCTCCTGAGGCATCGACCTTGGAGTCCGAGTCCGATATGCGAAGCCGCTACCCACATTTGTTCCCCGACTCACGTACTTCCTTCTATTGTCCGTTCGAGGACGAACGGTTGTTTTAGAGGTGGAGGATGTGACGATCCAAAGGGTCATCACCTGTTTTCCTCACTTGTTTCGCGCTTCTGAGGCCTTGAAAACCTCATTTTATGTTGCCTCGATTTACGTTCATAATCCAAGCATGTAGCCGGAAATATTTTGTGCTAAAATATGTGAATTCTATGAAAAATTTGAAGAAAATTGATATTAATATTGTTATAGTTGACTTCGGTCAACATTTTTGGTAAACGAACTTGGACCCAAGATCGGACGGTCTCGGAAGGTCCGTAGGAAAATATGGGACTCGGGCATGTGTTCGGAGTCGAATTCGGAGACCAAGAGCCTAAGATATGAATTTTTCCGTTAAATTGTTTTTGCTAAAATTATTAAATGAAAATGGATTAAACGACCATGGTATCGGGCTCGTATTTTGGTTTCGACGCCCCGTACAAGTCTTAAATATTATATAAGTGCTTTCTGCAAAGTTTGACGACATTTGGATGTCGTTTGATGTGTTTTGAACCTTGAGTTCCAAAATTTGAAAGTATAAGAAATTAAAGAAAGATAATCATGAACTTGAGGCTTGATTTGATGGAAACGATGTTATATTGGCGATTTGATCGCACGAGCAAGTTTGTAACATGAATTTGAAGTTGTGTGCATGTTTGGTTTGGAGCCCGAGGGCTCGGGAAAAAATTTGATAGGCCGCTGGAGCAAATTCTGAAAAATAACACAGCTGGTATTTGATAGAACCTAGGTTTTTCATGAATTGGGGCAAAATACCAACTGTGTTATTTTTCAGAATTTGCTCCAACGGCCTATCAAATCTTTACCCGAGCCCTCGGGCTCCAAACCAAACATGCACACAACTTCAAAGTCATGTTACAAACTTGCTTGTGCGATCAAATCGCCAATATAACATCGTTTTCATCAAATCAAGCCTCAAGTTCATGATTATCTTTCTTTAATTTCATATACTTTCAAATTTTGGAACTCAAGGTTCAAAACACATCAAACGACATCCAAATATAGTCAAACTTTGCAGTAAGCACTTATATAATATTTAAGACTTGTACCGGGCATCGGAACCAAAATACGAGCCCGATACCATGGTCGTTTAATCCATTTTCATTTAATAATTTCAGCAAAAACAATTTAACGGAAAAATTCATATCTTCAGGTTTAGGCCTCCGAATTCGACTCCGGACACATTCCCGAGTCCCATATTTTTCTACGGACCTTTCGAGACCGTCCGATCTACGGTCCGGGTCCGTTTATCAAAAATATTGACCGAAGTCAACTATACCAATATTAATATCAATTTTCTTCAAATTTTATATAGAATTTACATATTCTAGCACAAAATCTTTCTAGTTGCATGCTCGGATTATGCATGTAAATCGAGGCAACATAAAATGAGGTTTTCAAGGCCTCGGAAATGCAAAACAAGCGAGCAAAATAGGTGATGACCCTTTGGGTCATCACAGTGTTAAATGGGACCTATAGGCATGATATCTGTTAATTTAGAGACGAAGGAATAAAATGATTGCAGAAAAAGAATTGTCAGTTACAAGGTCAGAAGATCTGTGAGTGTTGACAAATTACTACTTATTTTAGACTTAGGAGCGAGTGGACGATTTAGGTTTAGTTGATAGCTCATATAGGCATGCTTTCTAGGCATTACTGATTTTTATCGTTGTTATTGTCATGCAGAAATCCTATAGGCAGGTCATCTATAGGCAATTGATTATTTAACTCCTATAAGTAGATTTGCCTAGTGACAGATGCATATGCAAAATGTAGGAAGTCCTATAGGCATATTATCTATATGACATGCAGAATTTCAGTAACGACCTATGGACATGGTATTTATACGAAGTGCATAAAACCTACAAGCGTGGTATCTATATGAGATGCAGAAATTTTAGAAGTAGTAATTCATTATAGACATGATATCTATATGAGATGCAGAATTTCAGAAGTAGTAATTCCTATAAACATGATACCTATATGAGATGCAGAATTTCGAAAGTGGTAATTCCTATAAACATGATATCTCATGATATCTATATGAGATGCAGAATTTCGAAAGTCGTAATTCCTATAAACATGATATCTATATGAGATGCAGAATTTCAAAAGTAGTAATTCTTAAAAACATGATATCTATATGAGATGCAGAATTTCGAAAATGGTAATTCCTATAAACATGATATCGACGCCTTTGCATGCACTCAATCCCATCCCTTTCACTATCCACCTAGTAGTTATTACAAAATTATTACACACCAAATGAATCAGAAAGAAAGTATAATTATATCGGTAATTACATCCACATCTAATCAGCCTAATCCAGACTCACTATCTAATAATATAAGATAAATCAACCTCTAGGATCGAATTTTTTAAAGACTTTCTTTTATTTGGGATGTGTCATAGTTCCAAGGAGCTTCAAGAACTCCAGGCAATGCTTACACCCCAAATATCATTGCAGAATTAGATTATAGTGTAGTATAGAAGGGCCAGCCCTCAAATGTCCAAGTTTAGAGGGCACTCGAGATCCCAATGCAAGGCTAATAGGAGGGGGAAAAATTAGATGCTAGGAGTAAGTACAAGTGAAGTAGAGGGAAAATGGCAAGCTGGTGGTCATGCCAAGCATTTTTGGGGTGTTGGCACATCCCTGACCAGCTTGTCAGTTGTAACTTGGGGAGTTAGGACCTATTGAAGGCGAGGTTCAGCGTTGGACAACAACTGGGATGCTGCCATGATATACCTTAACATACATAGGGGAGTGGCGATATGGGGATTCATAACAACCGGGATTCAAGAAAGGAGTAGGCAAGGGCATACCCAAAAATGGGACGTACTAGCACACTCTTACGCCTACTTAGGAGGTTAGAACTCAGTTCATGAGCAATAAATCTTGTTGACATGCCCTGAGTCCCCACTTACAAACATATGGAGGGTAAATGGGATGGGGAATTAGTATTTACAAGCAATTAAAGCAAACAGTAGAATATAAGCATTTTAATGTTAAATTTTGCAGAAGGTAGACATGGGCGCAAATACTGTGAATAAACACATTGGGATGATGCTGGGAATTGAATCAAGACATATCGCTTTTGAAAGAGACAGGCAAAGAAAGCAGTAGTCTTATGAAAACAAAAGTGTAGACAAGAAAATTCAGAGAAGGTTGTGAGAATTATAAGTGTGAAGTCTGAAGCGTATTCAGTGTGTGTTGTGAAAAGAAAAGGCGGGGTATTTATAGTGTGAAAGTCATGAGAAATAAGGTAAGAAATAAGTGAAGTCTGATTTTCAATTAGTCTTATAAGACTCCCTTTAATTAAGGGATTCAAATTCAAACGAGTATAATACCAACTAAGGAAAGAAATTAATCAAACTCTTTGTGCAAAGCATGCAACTGAGGGAAAATACATAAAGGTTACTTTAAGGACAAGGTTTTCTGAAAGTACATGGTTGTATAATTAAGAAAAGAGAATCAATTAAAAGTCAAGAAATCACAAGTCCAAATAGATGGTGTGAATGAACCTAGTCAGAAAAGGCCAAGAAAAAGGTTTTACTCAAGGAAAATCAATAAAAATCAATTAAAACCCCCACAAAAAAGATTTTGATTTAATCACTAGTTGAAATCCTTTTAAAGAAAGATTCAACACACATATAAAAGCACACATGCATGCTTAAACACGAAGAATTTCTTCATGACCTTGTAAAATCAGTGGAAAGAATCCAATGTAGAAGAGTTTAGCAGAGAGTTAGGGTTCTAAGATAAAACCCTAACCTACATAATTGAATCCTCGGCGGAATCCAAAATTCTAGGGTTTCCACCTTAAATCAAACACAGAGATGGAGAGGCAAGTAGTCAAAACAGGCTTACTGGCTTCTTTCAGAGGATCATGAGAAAGCATGCAAACAAGTTGAAAGATCAACGCAAATAGAGTGAAGAAATTAGTTCCGAAGCGTAGTGAGGGAACAACTGACAGTAGAAGAAATGCATGCTTGTGGAGGATGAAGATAGTAGAACATGGTGAAACAAACAGGCGAGAATCATAGGCGTAGAAAACACGGTAGGAGAATACGCCAGGATGGAGTATAGAAAACATAGCAAAAGAACAATCAATCACGGAGTATGAAACTGAGTAGAAGAACACACAAGAACATAGTAGAGCAAGTACAAGAAAATGGTAGCGAGTGAGAGCATGATACGAGAACACAATAATAGAAACAATACAAATAATAAAGAAAGAAAAAAAATCATAAAAACACTTGAACACTTTCCAGAAACCCTAAATCGAAAAAGAAGGGTTTTGAAAGCAATTTTCAAAGGAAAACTTAGGGAAATCATTTAAAAATTCACGCATAGCATAGATAAATAACAGATCTAAAAAGAATCAGAGAAAAACCTTGAATAGTTAGGGTTTAAAAAGAACCCTAGAGAGAGAAAGGCTTTAAAAGATGCGATCTGAGTTGGATAAAGTCAGAATCAGACTTAGAAGACTAGGATATGTCGGAGCAAGGCCGGAGATGGCCGGAAACCTCGAGCCGGTAAAGATATAAGTGAAGATCCTCGAAGTCTGTCCTTAATCCTTCAAGCATCAGGCTCATTGGAGCAGTAGGAAGTGAGTATGAGGTTTGCATGGCCTGAGAAGCCATGGATACCGGTAAGAATCGAAGGGGATTAGGGTTAGCTTGGGTGGTAGCGACTAGGGTTTGAACGAGGTTACAGAGATAATTAGAGAGGAAGAGGATTCAAGGGCAGCAGGTTGGTGGGAAATGAATTAGGTTAAGGGGTCGTTCGAGTTTAATTATGGAAGGGTGAATGTGGACCGTTGATCTGAGTGATCAACGATCCAAATTGAGCGGGGTAGGTGGCGGATTCGGTTTGGGTTTAGGTTAAAAGGGGTATGGGTCAGGTTTAAATCACAATAGGGTTGGGAAATTGGGGGTTTGATTTGGCTAAAATTGAAATGGTAATGGGCTATATAATAAATAGCCAATTTCACCTTTTTTAAATTTAATTAAAATAGTTAAAATGATTTTAAAAATAAATTACAAACACTAAAATAATTAATAATATATAAAAATTAATCTGAAGATACTGAGAATAATTTTATAATTGTAAAACGCTATTAATCGTAATATAGGCTATAATTGTAATTTTGGCAGTTTAGCTTAAAAATATCAATTAAGTTTATAAAAATATGCCAAAGTCAACTTAATTATATTTTGGTGTAAATATAAGGATAGAAATAAATTACTCACCAAAAATGATAATTTTGGATATAATTATTGGATTTTGTACTGCTAAAACAAATAACAAAATGATTTTAAAAAGCTTTAAGAATTGGAAAAAATACCAAAATTCTTGGGCATGCTTATATATACATGTACATGCTATTTTGAGAATATTCTGAGTTTAAAAATATGTTGAAAAAAATTGGATATCAACAGTGTCATCTCCAGACTCATCGACATTGTTGTCATAATCATTATTACCTTTCGGACTCTACGCATCTGCCAAATCCAGAGTAAATATGTCATCTATGGGCAACTGAGTGAGGACAAGACCATCAGATTGCTCCTTTTTAGTGAACAAACAACAAAATAATAAGCTACTCAAATTGATAAATACTTTACATATAGCTATATTGTCGTAGTGTGTTAACATTTCATAATGGACATTATCCTGTTGTGATGACTCCCAGGTGGACCGCCGTGATCAAACCTAAGCATACTCTAACTGGGTGTGTGTCCATAAGTTGTAACATTTATATCTGGACGGTACCCCTATGAGATATATGAGTGTTAATACAAATTCAATACAATAAAAATAAACATCATAACACAAAGGAAAATTGAAGTTTATCAATATTCTTGTGAATTATGTAAAGTATGAGAGAAATTACTTCTTCGTTCTTCATTCTCACGTGGAGATAAGTTTAGATCCGGCCAAACTCTTTCAGCCGGAACCTGTTCGGCTAAAACTGCTCAAGAATAACCACCAGATTATTGAGGGTTATCCCTGCTTTGCGCAACCTCATTATTGCGAACGTCTCACGTACATTTGCAACAGATTTATCAAAATAAATTCCCGGTATTCATCCGGAGTCCCCAAAAAATCTCTCAGAGGTTTCATCATCCTCGATGTTAAACTCAGCGTAACAAGCAACCCCTTGTAGAGTCACAAAATACAAATATCTTCCGGTTATTTTAAGATTCACCGAACGTTTGCTCACATTCATTTTATTACATAACAACGATGCCAGTCTTTCTTACTCTATTGTAAGTGCCAACTTAACATGACTCTGTGGAGATAAGCTATAGCTTACTTTCGCCGCCACAACCTCACCGCCTCCCCCCAATATAATGAAACCTTTACTTTTTGCTATTCAGATATTATGAAAAACAAAACTTGAGAATTTAACAAAATTTATCAGGAGTTGAGATTATTTTTGAATGGATTTTTGTAAAACTCTTAACGCCTTTAAATAAGGCAATGCCCAATCTGGGGGGTCGAATTTAAAAGGGTGTTTTACCCATTTGAATTATTATTATGTTAGTTAGCACAGAAAAATTATTGGTGGACCCAAAATATAAGTAAAATGTGATTTGAAAAGGCGTTTTATATAAAACGTGGATTTGAAATGAGCTTTGCCTTAATGTTAGCTCATTTTTATATACTTTGATCGCCAAATTTCTTTTACACATATTTTGATATTGTGAGTCCAAAAAATCACAATTGGGCTCCGGACGCATCCCCGCAATAGAGCAGATTATTAGGTAATGGTTTAGACAAACTCAGTAAGTTTTGTTTCGACTCAATTTGTAATAGGTAAATCAAGATGAATAAACTTCAAATCATGCATTTACTTACTAAAGAAAGGGGTGGGGCCTGGGGGAAGGTGGACTATATCCTTATTAAAGAAAAATTGCTTATTGGCTTTAAATGATTCTTGGAAATACCAAACTTACAACTAAGACTTCCCACTTGTAATATTTTATTAGTAATTTATTATATATATTGCTAGTCTATCTCCAATATCGTGTTTGCTCAATTATTTCAGCACCTAAACCAAAGCTCTACGGAAATGACACACAAGATCTACCTTCACTTTCGCTTCACAATTTTCATTTTATTTTATCTTTATCGTCAATTACTCATTCTTTAAATTATTTCCTAAAATTTTTAGAAATATTCCTATTATTATAAATAAAATTATAAAATACTTTATTGTTTCTTAAAGAACGTAAAAGTCTAAAGTATATTATATGTTTAACCAAAATATAAAATTTCGATTAAAACTAGAAAATAAGAAAGGAATCGGGTTACTGATAATCAAAAGACCAAAGAATGTAATAGGCTTTCAATAATTAAAATGAATAGTAAAGAAAAATTGTATTTCAGTATGCTTTCAATAATTAATCGTCTGTACAAATGGTATAACTTCCTCCTTTATAGCTTACCCTAGGTAGAAGAATGAAACCTAGGATTTAATGACATAATTAAGGGTAATAAATGACATTGAATAAGTCGTTACACAATCATTCCTATTAAATGTCAATTCTTCAACGTATCAGGTATTTGATGATTGAATTTGGACTTCTTCTTGTCTTCAGATCCATGTTTTAATGTTTTTTGATCCGTTGCCCTTGAATGTCTTGAATTGATACGGAACTCGTATCTACTTGCTTTTCGTATCTTTTGTCTTTAGAATTACATCCCACTTTGTTCTAAATAGGTACGTGACTCGTAGTTGAATTACGTCTCGTGTCTAATTTGTCTTCTCGCATCTTTTATTTAATTATTATTTGTCAACCTTTTGACCATTCCACGTGTCTTGCCACGTCATAAAAAAACTTTTTCCCAATACAGATAGTCTCCCCACTTTCCTTTTATTTATCCATTAAATAATTGGAAAGTGGAAGTGGTATTTTTGTCGTAATAAATGCTGAAGCTTCACTTGTCTCGTTCTTTTAATGCTCCTTACACGTGTCATCTTTTGATTTAACTCTGCAACTCTACTTCCTTCTTACTAGGCTTTTTCAACCTTTCTTTTCAAGAAGTGACAGTTCTTTATAATATAGTCTTTTCATCATTATACCTCTTAGTTCACCAGTTGCTTCCTTATACCCATTCGATTATTTCTTCCTCAGTTTTCTTCTTCATCAAGTGACTTCTTGCTACCTTTTACTTTTGCTCTGTAAAAGGTTTTATCCAACAATGGCATCTTGAAACCCTAACCCTAGAAAAGTTCCAATTCTTGACCAATTTCTCAATGCTCCTACTTCAATTAGGCATAGTAGAGATAAAGGGAGAAGACTTCGGAATTTAAGATCCACACGGGGAGATTCAACTGGCAACGATCCTCCTTCTCCGAACACGGATGTCAAAGGGTCTTCATCTAAAACATATTATTCTAAAGGTAAAGAGATTTTCGACCCTTCCCAAGAACCTTTAGTTGAAGATATTGTACCAAATGATTTATCCTTTGTGGGTGATAGAATATCGCTTCAAAAACAAGTTGAAAAACTTGAGAAACTTGATGCTTATCCTTCTCTTATAACTGAACTTTCAATCCCAACTATTAGGAAGGATTGTTATTGGAAAGAAAATCTTCGCCTGTCAATTCCTACTATAAATCAGGGGATTTCTTCTTTTAGGAATGGATATTCCTTTTTTTATACATATCCTTTTACTTGGGGGTTAAAGCCTGCCGTAGATCTAGTTATCCTTAATTTCTGCCGTTTTGTTAACATCTGCTTAGGTTAAGTTGGTCCATTAGTATGGAGGGCGGTGGCCTGCTTGAGATTTTTATCTGCAAACGCCAAAATTGACTTTACCTTTGCCCATCTTATTCATTTATACCATCCTAACTTGATGCATCATGGTTTCTTTACCTTAACTACGAAGAGTAAAAATGTTTTAGTAAACCTTGATGATGTTAATGACCGTGGATGGTATCTACGTTACATTGTTGTTCGCACAGTGGATTTTCTAGGCGACCCCATTTTATTTATTTTATACTTTAATATGCTAATTTACATGTGTTTGGAGTGTTAGAAGCAAATCGGATGGATTTTAGATAGAAATGAGGCAATAAATCTCTTTATGAGAAGAATAATCTGGAAAAGTCAACCGAATGTTGACCAATGAGTTAGAAAGCTCGGAATGGATTTATGATGATTCGACTAGTTTCGGGGGTCCGATGTAGATTTAGGCTTGAATTGACTAAGGTTAAATTTTTGACGAACGGTAGGTGAGATTTTGATCTGGGGCTCGGAATGAAATTCCAAGAGTTGAAATAACTCCGTTAGGTGATTTTGGATATGCTTGCAATATTTCAGGTCATTCGGAGGTATTTAGGTCGGGTTTTAGATCAAATGTTAGTTTCGGGAGTTTTAATGAAACTTAGTCTTGAATCCGTGAGAATTCGATGATTTTGATGTATATGATGGTGTTTTTATGTTGCGAGAAAGTTTGTATGAGGTAATATGAGGTTTTTTAGCTTTTGGTTGAGGTCCCGGGGGCCTCGAGATGTTTTCTGGAGGTTAAACGGAAAAATTTATAAGTTATAACAGGTCTGAGATTCTAGCTTCTAGTATTTTCGCATCTGCGGAAAATAGGACCGCAGAAGCAGTTCTGCATATGCGGCCATTTGAACGCAGAAGCGACCAGGAGAGGCTGGGTATGGCTCCGCAGAAGCAAGGAAAAATATCGCAGAAGCGAGATTAGGCCGGCAAGGGATTTTCGCAGAAGCGGACAAAGAGCCGCAGGAGCGGTCTCGCGGGTGCGATATTTGGGACGCAGAAGCGGTCCTGGCCCCTTAAGTAAAAGTCGCAGAAACGACATAAATTCTATAGAAGCGGACTCACCTAAGCGACTATGTTTCCGCGAAAGCAAAAATCGCTGTGAATTAAATGAAACAGTGTATCGAATTTTAGAGTTCGAAACACACACTTTTAACTTCGGGGAGAGGCGAATTGTGAGGGTTTTCAAGGAGAAACAGTGGGAATTTATCAGGTAAGGGTTCCTAAACTCGAATTATGTTATTATAACGCAAAAACATAGATTAAATGCCCAAAAAACTGAGGATTTAGGTGAAAACAATGGTGATTAGGGCTTGGAAATTTAGGAAGATAAAAGTGGAGGTTGAGGGATCAAACGGACTCCATTTTCGATAAAATTTATAAGCACGGACTCGTGGTGAGATGAGTAATCTATTGGTATGATTTTCGGAATTTTTCTAGAAATGGGTCGGGGCTCGGGTTTTACCAACTTGGTGCATTATTGCTTTTTTCAAGTAAATTTGATTAGGTTATGTTCTTTGACCCATATTGATGTAATTACTATGGTTTTTACTAGATTCGACGCACGAGGCGGCAAATTCAAAGGGAAAAGGCATCGCAGAAGAGTCCACGGCTGGCTAGAGGTGAGTAGTTAGTGTATATGATAGCTTGAGGGTTCGAAACCCCGACTTAGCACATTGTGACACTAGTAGGGCGTGGCTCGCACCCCGTGGCAGGTGCAGGATTGATTGTGACTGGGGATTGAGACTTAGTCCATCACTGAATATGAATAATATTATATTGGCGGTTGAAACGCACACTGTGTTGGTATATTTGTGGGCTGTAAGCCATGTTTGGGCCTTGTGCCGACCTGTAGTATCCCTAGGGGATATAGATATATGTGATAGCTTGGTTTGCATGATCACTGATCTCAGTCCTGGTTCGAAATCACTATTATGAAATGCTAAGTCACCTGTTCTTGGAAAATTAAATAAAATTAAAGTATTTTTCATTGTTAATGAACTGAAACCTGGAAATAAATAATTTGAACTATTGTGTGACTCATACGCATGTTGTGGACTGAGAATGGATCGGGCTGCACGCCGCAGCAGATGATATGAATACTGCGCTTGGACTGAAGGAGCCTATCTACAGTCTGTACATACCCCCAGTGAGCACCGTCGGCGTTAAACGGATCGGGCTACGCGTCGTAGTAGTCATGTGCATTGCATTGCATTTTTATTTGTAAATTATCTTAGCTAATTGTGATTTGCTGTCATTACTAGTTCGTAGGAGGTAACGGACTGTAGTATAGCTTTGCTTTGTGGAACTATGTGGATTTCCTGCTTTCAGTTATTATTATATACTTTTTACTCACTGAGTACTTAGTACTCACCCCTACTCCCTGCACCTTTGTGTGCAGATTCGGGTACACAGGAGGGTTAGACGAGCACTCCAGCCTATATCAGAGTTTATTCGAGTTGCTGAGGTAGTTGCCGGCGTTCGCAGAACCTAGCTTCTCTTCTTATTTCAGTTTTTACTTTATGTTCCAGACTTGAGTATTTTATTCAGTATTCTATTACTATTCAGTTTTGTTCAAAGGCTCTATACTCGTGACCCCAGACTTTTTGGGAGTGTCTTTCGATTTCGTACTTCTCAGTATTTATTCACACTATTATTATTGGAGTATTTATTGACTCATACATTCTTCTTGAATTTGTCCTTTTGGGACTTGTCTTTAACTGTGGAAACAGTTTTCGGTCTGGCTTGCCTAGATTTAGTGTTAGGCGCCATCACGATCGGGTTTGGATTGTGACACAAACATTCCCTTCCCTGAGAAGTGGAACTTTGCATGTAAGCTTCTAGTTATTTTTACATGTCTATTTTTAGAGATTTTGATTTTCTCTTTGATCTCATCCCTTTTGATTTTTTGTAGCAACCATGGGAGATGTGGAGCTTATTCCCAACTTCCGTGGTTGGGTAGATTTAATTTTGAAAGTTGCTCCTAGAGAGGAAAGGACTTGGAAATCTATTTCCTCTCTTCATATTTGGAAAGTGAAAACACATGGTATGTAAGTTTTTATTCTTAGATACACATAGTAAATCCAATTTTTAATAAAATTGAATTCATTCTCCCCCTTTTTATATCAGGGTTCGGCATAAGAGGGATGTTACCTGATATAGCTTTAGCTATGTGCACTGCTGCCAATGCTTCTCTTGATTTAGACAAGACTAAGGCTTTAATAGCAGCAAAGAGAAAATATTGGCAGTTGATGCTAATACTGAAGAAGATGAAGGTACCTCGCCGTTACCCAGGCCAAGAGTAAGGAGACGTGTTGTTGAGGGGAATGAGATTGAGGATGCTCCTGCTCGTGCCTCCCCTGCCGAGCATGTTCATTGATAGAGAGGTTGCACCAATAGACTTTGGTGAGTCTGCTCACCGTCTTTCTATTGAAAATTTCGAAGGTGGAGAGCCGGGTCCTGTTCTAAATGAAGTTCCCTTATCTTCCTCAATTCCCATTTCTCCTATCTCTTTTACATCATCTCCAACCGTAAGTGTTTTTGATCCCACATTGACTTCTTTTGCTCCTTCACTTATGGTGAATGCCTCCATTCCCGTATCAATTCTAATTACCGTATTTGTTCCTATTTTGGCTCCCGTACCTTCTGCCATTTTTTCCTCTTCTACTGCTCCTCCTTCCACTGCCCCTTCTTCCTCTGTAGTGCACTCGGAAACTGGCCCGAGTAGCAAAGGTATGACCATGAGAAAAGTCACACTTGAAGTACCTTCTACTCATAATCTTTTGAGGAAGACTGGTAGTGCTGATGTCTGGCTTGAGCCCTTGATCGAAGATATAGAGAGGAGAAAGATGGAAAGCCATAGCTACTTAACTTTGATGAACGACATAGTTCATTCAACCATAAAGGAAATTTCTTTAAAATTGAGTATTAGCTTTCCTTTCACTATAGGTGTTCATTTTTATGTCTTATAGTTGTAGGCTAATTTGATTGGTACTGAGCTAATAGGGAGGATTACTTCTTTGGAAAGAAAGGCTTGGGAATCCGCAAAAGCCATTGAAGAAGTCTAGCTTGAAGCTCAAAATTGGAAGGAGCAATATGAAGGTGCTTTAATGAATATGGATGAACTTCAAGATGACAAAGCCTATTTGGAACGACAAAATCGAACTTTATCCACTGACTTAGGGATCTCTCTGGCCACCTTAAGTCAAGTCAAAAAGGATAAGGATACTTTAAATGAATCATTGTCAATGGCTAATGAAGAAATCAAGGGGCTTAAAGCACTTATGAAGAGAAAAAAGGAATATGCCAGAGAATTGGAGCAGAACTTGAATCAAGCTCAGGTTGACTTGAAAATTCTTCAGACAAAGTTCATGCTTTGGAGAGTTCCAACACTACGCTCAAGACTTCCCTCGATTTCTAACTAACTGAGCAAGAGTCAATGTAAAACTCTCTTGCTACATGGGAAAAGGATTATGAAACCATGGAGAAGGAGTATAATTCTCTTGCAGAGAATTTCAATTATGAGGTCAATTGGGCTTTTCTTAGAGCGCGTCGTGATGCATTATTAGAGGCTACTCAAGAGAATTTTAACTTATAATCTGAATTAGCCAAAATCTTAGATGCGATTGAGAAGAGTAACTAACCCGTTGACACTCTTGAGCAACCAATTGACATTTCTTCTCCAATGTGTGGAACTCCTAAAGCAGCAGAGCCGATGGATTGTGAAGTGGATTGCGAAGCTACTACCGGAGCGACTGGAGTAGTGGTTCAAGTGTCAGAGGTTGAATCACTTTCATCGCGGCCTATTGGACTTGAGGTTCCCGTAGCTACTGCTGCTATTGCAACCTCTGATGTTCCAACTCCCCCAGTGACCAGTTAAAAAAGTTTCGGTCTATTTTTTTTATTTGGTGGTATAATCCTTTAAAAGATTTTTGTGATGAAGTCCCCAGTTCTCATAATGGGGTATTGTTTAAAGACAATTATATTTGAATGACTAAATTTTCCTTTTCCTTTAGTCTTTTATGTTTTAGAGGTTAATTAATACCTCTTTGTGTTCTATTCTTGTCTATTTTCATGTTTAGGACTTATAGAATAGTTTTGCATTTTAATCCTTTGAAAATGCTTTATGATTCTACTCATGGACTATCAACATGAGGATTATAAAAAGAGGGATATATTAGCACTTAATGAAGAAGACGTCTCAACTTCATAATGGTGTTATAATACGATGAAAGAAATAGGAAACATATATTTTTTAATAACATAACTTTAACAAGATTTTATTCATAAACTTGAGCAAATTTTCGAATGATAAATGCATTATAGTACGTCTATGACTTCCTCGCAACTATTTTTTGTGCAACAGATTTCTTTATATAAAATACAAGGTTTTTTTTTCTTATTGTAACCTGTTTTAGTACATAACCATAGCCCCTATCTTTATATACTTAGAAAGGGTTTGGAAAGTATTTACAACATTTGAAAAATATTTTGTGTAAAGCAACATTGAAAAATGTTTTACACATAGCTATTCAAAACTGAATCTTGATACGTGGCAATTTGTAGCTGAATTTATTCAACTTTTGCTTGAATACCCGTATCTCTTTTTCTCTACGAACCCGCATCTATTTTTCTGTACGAAGCTATGTATACTGTATAATCTCCCAAGTGTTTGAGCGTTGAAGAACGAAGCCTTGAACACTTGTTTAGTACTCACATGTTAGTCCTTTTCCTGAAACAGAAAATATGCGGGACTTCGGAGGTACAATTTTAGATGAAGACTGCCTACCCGTATGTATTTCCATCAGATCGATATAACCCTAGGCTTAGAATTTAATAATATTTTATTTTGCTATGCAGGTTGTGGCTCATCATTTGGCACTGGTTAGGGTTTTTGCCTAGCATCTAAAATTGTTAGTAAGACCTTAACAAATTAAAAGAAAAAGAATTTAGCATGAAGATAACTGACTGTGTCTACCCCCTTAGAAGTAATATATTTTTAAATGTACAACATTCCAATGTAAGGGTAGAATTTTGTCGTCCATAGTCTCTAGCTCGTACGCACCTTTTCCTGCAATGTTACGAATTCTATATGGTCCTTCCCATGTTAGACTTAGCTTTCCTGAATTAGCAGCCTTCGTAGATTGAAACACCTTTTTGAGCATAAAGTCCCCAATTTTGAAGAACCTGAGACGTGCTTTTCGGTTATAGTATCGTTCAATCACTTGTTTTTGAGCTGCCATTCTTATCAATGTTGCTTCTCTCCTTCCTTCAATAAAATCAAGATTAACCCGTAACTCTTCATTATTCGAATCCTCCGTTGCTTGATCATATCTTATACTGGGTTCTCCTATTTATACTGGAATCAGAGCTTCTGGACCATAGACCATCGAAAATGGTGTTTCGCCCGTACTTGTTTTCGTAGTTGTCCGATAAGTCCACAACACAGCTGGCAGAACTTCAGGCCAGTTGCCTTTTGAATCTTGCAACCTTTTCTTTAAATTATTGATGATCATCTTGTTCGTAGATTCCGCTTGTCCATTACCCACCAGATGATATGGTGTTGATGTTATCCTTTTGATTTGCCAGATTTGAAAGAATTCTGTAATTTGTGCTCCTATGAACTGTGGACCATTATCGCACACAATTTCCTTTGGTATCCCAAAGCAGCATATTATATTCCTCCAAAAAAAGTCTTTAATTTCTTTTTCTCGTACCTGTTTGAATGCCCTAGCTTCTACCCATTTAGTGAAATAATCAGTAAGCACAAGTAGAAATTTTACCTGTCCTTTTGCCTGAGGTAATGGACCCACGATATCCATCCCCCATTTCATGAAGGGCCATGGAGCTATGACTGGGTGTAGTAACTTAGCTGGTCTATGCATATTGTTTCCGTACCTCTGACATTTATCACATTTAGATACGAAGTCGTTTGTTTCTTCCTCCATTTTAGGCCAATAATATCCGGCCCGTATCAACATTTTTACCAATGATCTACCTCCCGCATGATTTCCACTATGTCCTTCATGTATTTCCCTCATTACATACTCCGTCTGTGAAGGACCGAGACACCTTGCTAGAGGACCTCCGAACATTTTTCGATAAAGATTTCCTTGATGTAAACAATAACGGGCAGCTTTCTTACGTAATGAATGAGCCTTTGTTTTATCATTAGGTAAGGTTCCATACTGCAAAAAAACAATAATTTCATTCCTCCAATCCTATGTTAAATGATGAAAATTTACCTCGTTCGTATCAGGTTCGAGAATGGAATGGAATAAATGTATAATCGAAGCATTTGCATCGTTTGCTAAATCTGCCATGGATGCGAGGTTGGACAAAGCATCAGCTTCTGCATTTTCATCTCTTAGAATCTGCGTTACCTTCCAAGTTTCGAATTGTCTTACTAATTCTCGCACCTTCTTGAGATATTCCTGCATTCTGGTTTCTCTAGCTACATAAGTCCCCAGTATTTGATTTACTACCAGCTGAAAATCACTTTTGATTATGATTTGCTTGATGCCGAGTTTGAGTGCCAATTCCAAACTTGTAATCACAACTTCATATTCCGCTTCATTATTAGTAATAGGGTAACATTTTATAGCTTGTCTAATTGTTTCTCCCGTTGGTGGTATTAAAATAATTCAGAAGCCTGCCCCATTTACATTAGATGAACCATCAGCAAACAATGTCCAAATCCCCGGGTTCGCACCATTAAAAACTTGTAATTCTTTTTCTTCCTCTAAATGTATCCCTTGACTAAAATCAGCTACGAAATCTGCAAGTACTTGGGATTTGATAGAAGTTCTAGGTTGATAACTTATTTCATATTTGCTTAATTATATAGCCCATTTTGCTAATCTACCTGACAGTTTATGCTTATGCAAAATATTTCGTAATGGAAAAGGTGTAACAACAACAATAGGATGATACTAAGAAAGGCCTAAATTTCCTAGATGCCATAATTAAAGCTAAAACTAACTTTTCCAACTGCCAATACCTTGTATCTGCATCAAATAAAGTCTTACTTACATAATAGATAGGAGATTGTTTACCTTGGTCTTCACGAACTAGAACATGACTTACCGCTACTTCTGAAACTGCCAAATAAATAAGTAATTTCTCGCCTTCCTTTGGCTTCGCCAATAGAGGGGGGTTTGACAAATAGATTTTCAAATCCTTAAGGGCTCGTTGGCAATCTTCATTCCATTCAAAATAATCCTGTTTTTTAAGTGCTGAGAAATATTTAAAGCATTTTTTAGAAGACTTAGAAATAAATCTCCCTAGGGCTGCGATTCTTCCAGTCAATCGTTGAACCTCCTTTTTATTTGTAAGGATATCGGGTATTTCTTCGATTGCTTTAATCTGAGAAGGATTTACCTCAATACCACGATTAGAAACAAGAAAACCCAAAAACTTACCTGAGGCTACACCAAACGCGCATTTTTCTGGGTTAAGTTTCATATTGTATTTACGCAAAATTTCAAACGTGACAGATAAATGAGAAATGTGATCAGTAGAATGCTGGGTTTTGACAAGCATATCATCTATATATACCTCCATAGTTTTTCCTAAATGTTCCTGAAATATTTTAGTGACTAACATTGATAGGTTGAACCAACATTTTTGAGACCAAAGGGCATTACTTCATAACAGTAAGTCCCCCGGTCTGTGATGAATGAAGTCTTTTCTTCATCACCGGGGTGCATTTTAATTTGGTTGTACCCCGAATATGCATCTAAAAAACTAATAAGTTCATGACCTACAGTTGCATCTATCATTTGATCTATATGGGGTAAAGGGAAAGAATCTTTCGGGCAAGCTTTATTTAGATTAGTATAATCTACACAAACTCGCCACTTACCATTTTTCTTAGGTACGACCACCGTATTGGCTAACCAATCAGGATACCTTACCTCGCAGATTGACCCAAT
Organism: Nicotiana noctiflora; assembly: GCA_032618575.1. Classification (NCBI taxonomy): domain Eukaryota; kingdom Viridiplantae; phylum Streptophyta; class Magnoliopsida; order Solanales; family Solanaceae; genus Nicotiana; species Nicotiana noctiflora. Next base: position 187,975 of record JASVEL010003813.1, on the reverse strand, counting down.
TTGTAATAATTTCTGAACTTCATCTTGAATTACTTGAAAGCTTCTTGCTTTCTTTTCTTCTGCTTGATTGGAACAAAAGATGTATCCACGTTGAGTTTTTGAGTCATCACCTCCGGTGGTATACTGTGACAACCCAAAGGGTCATCACTTATTTTATTAATCATTTCGAGCTTCTGAGGCCTTGAAAATCTCATTCTATATTGCCTCGATTTACGTGCATGATCCGGGCATATGGCCGGAAAGTTTTTATGTTAAAATATATGAAAAATGTGAGAAATTTGAAGAATTTTGATATTAATATTGATATGGTTGACTTCGGTCAACATTTTTGGTAAACGGACCCGGACCCGAGATTGGATGGTCCCGAAAGGTCCGTAGGAAAATATGGGACTTGGACATGCGTCCGGAGTCGAATTCCGAGGCCTAGAGCCCAAGTTATGAATTTTTCTGTGAAATTGTTTTTGATGTAATTATTAAAGGAAAATGAATTAATTGACCTTGGTATCAGGCTCGTATTTTGGTTCCGACGCCCGGTACAAGTCTTAAATATTATATATGTGTTTTCTGCAAAGTTTGGTGACATTCGGATGTCGTTTGATATGCTTTGGACCTTGAGTTCCAAGTTTGAAAGTTTTGAAAACCAAAAGTATGAAAATCATGAACTTGAGGCTTGATTTGATGAAAACAATGTGATATTGGCGATATGATCGCACGAACAAGTTTGTAATGTGTTTTTGATGTTATGTATATGTTTGGTTTGGAGCCCGGGGGGCTCGGGAAAAGATTTGATAGGCCGTTGGTTCAATTTCTGAATTTTTTTGCACTGCTGGTTTTTCACCCAGCTGTTGGCTTCGTACTTGCGAAGTATTTCTCGCAATTGCGAAGGTGACAGATCAAGGCAGGGTTCTCAAATGCGAACCCTTGATCGCAAATGCGAAGGGCGCCCAGGACTGTTTGGGTTCGCAAATGCGAACCAAACCTCGCAAATGCGAGGCCTTCTGTGTTAAGCCATTCTTCGCAAATGCGAAGAATTCTTCGCAAATGCGAAGGCCCCTCAGCCCAGCTTTGTTCGCAAATGCGAACAAATGTTCGCAAATGCGAAGGCCCTAGAATTGCCTTGGCTTCGCAAATGCGAACAAAAGTTCGCAAATGCGAACTTCCCATCCTTAGCTTATTTTTCAAACTCCGGAAATTGGTCGGGGTTCGCAATTGTGAACCCATGTTCGCAAATGCGAACACAGAGACCTGTAAATCACGATTTCCAGCTTCATTTTTCACATTTCACAACCCAAAAACACCCATTGGCGGTTTTTCACGAACTCCCTCTTCTTCAAAGCAATTGTAAGTTACTTTTTACTTAATTCTTTCAATTCCTAACAACATTAAACATGTTTTTCAATAGAAATCAAAGGTTTTCATGGTAGAATTTCTTGTTTTTGGTAGAATATAGGATTTTTCATGAATTAGGAAATTGGACCTCGAATTGAGGTCCGATTTTGAAACAAATCATATACTTGAACTCGTGGGGGGATGGGTAACCGGATTTTGGTCCGAACCCCGAGTTCCGACCATGTGGGCCCGGGGTCGAAATTCACTATTCCGGCAGAATGTTGTAAAAGTTGTAATTGGCCTTATGAATTAGTTTGTTGAGTAGTATTGATGATATTAAATCAATTGTGTATAGATACGATTATATTGGAGCCAAATTTTAAAGGAAAAGGCATTGCCACAGATTGAATTTTTCATAAACATTCGAGGTAAGTGTTTGTTCTATCCTAGCTTGAGGGAATAGGATTATGTGCTATGTGTTATGTGATCGAGTGCGGTGTATGGGCTGTGGTGACGAGCATCCATACACCGGCGTCTAGTATGACCGTGAGTCGTTATTAATACTTATTGTGAGACATATTTGAAGATAAATTGTTGAACCCTTGCCGGGTTGTAGAATTGTTATTGTTCTTCCTTGTCGGGACTTGTTGTGAAGATGATTATTGATTGCCCTTGCTGGGACGGTTTATGATTTACTGTTTCATTCTTTGCCCTTAACTGTGATTGTTATTTGGGTGAGGAAGAGTGATAATGCACGAAGGGTGATGTCGTGCCTTGATTTATTATTTATGCACGAAGGTTAATGTCGTGCCATGTTTTATTGATTATGCACGAAGGTTAATGTCGTGCCATGTTGTTGATTATGCACGAAGGATCATGCCATGCCTTGTTATTGAACCATGTACGAAGGATCACGCCGTACCATGGATGTGAGGATGAGAGTAAAAGCACGAAGGGTGATGCCGTGCACTTTATTTACTTATTTGGTGAGGATGAGAGTAAAAGCACGAAGGGTGATGTCATGCAACTACTTGCCATTCCTTGACTTGATATTACTTGTTTTTCCATTATACTTTGTTTTTCCTTGTGAACTTATGAACTGTTGTTAATTGTTGAGTTCTTTTGAGATATTCCTTATTGTGTTATTACTTGGTTAATTCTTGTTATTTGTGGTATACATATATATGGAACTGCATAGGTTTATGTGGGTGTCTGGTCCTAGGCTTGTCACTACTTCGCTGGGATAGGCGAGGCACTTACCAGCATATGGGGTCGGTTGTGCTGATACTGCATTTCTGTGCGTTTTTGCACAGGTCCAGGTTTCGATCAGGAGCAGCAGCAGTAGATCTTTTGCGTGGAAGTTGCGCACTTTGAGACCGAGGTAGCTTGCAGGCGTCCGTAGGCCCGACGTCTCTTCTTCTACTTATGTTATTAGTTGTAGTCTCTTTGTTCCGAGACAAACGGATTATGTTATATTTCTTTCAGACCTTTATGTGTAGTATTCAGTAGTAGTTTGTGAGTTGGTGACTCCATGTCTTGGGTAGAGGATTTCAGTATAAGTTGCCTTAAAACTACTTATTTCTATTTTTATAAAGTCTTCCGCACTTGTTTAATTAAGATTTTGGTTTGGTTGTTTAATTGAATATGAAGTATTATTAAAAACAGGATAGTATGAATACAGTGGCTTGCCTAGCTACCATGAGTAGGCGCCATCACGATCTCGATGTTGGGGGAAAATCCGGGTCGTGACAAGTTGGTATCAGAGCTCTAGGTTACATAGGTCTCACCACTCACGAACAAGCTTAGTAGAGTTTGAGAGGTAGGTACGGAGGCGTCTGTACTTGTCCTCCAGAGTCTATTGAGATAGGAAAGAGTCTCTCATTTATTCCTTCATGTCATGCGATTTGTTCCTCAAATACTGATTGAATTTCTACTCTGCCCTTTCGTAGATGGTGAGGACACGCGCTTCTTCATCCGCTGATCAGCAGCCTGAGCCCCAGGCAGCTCCCGGGAGGGGCAGGAGCCGAGGCCGTATCGGAGGCCGTGGTAGGGGTAGAGCTCAGCCCCAGGCATCTATTCCAGAGGTGGAGCCTCATGTTGAGATTGGTGAGGAGGTTCCAGTCCCAGCAGCTCCAGTGGGCCCAGCTCAAGTCCCGGGAGAGGCTTTATTTACCCCGGATCTTCGGGAGGCTCTGGTCAGGATAGTGGATTTTATGGACAGCGTTGCCAGAGCAGGCTTACCAGTTGCACCAACCACTTCTCAGGCTGGAGAAGGTGTCCAGACTTCTGTTGCACGTACTCCGGAGCCAGTAGCTACCCAACCTCACGCATCAGTAGTTCAGCCAGCAGTGGCCACTTAGTCAGGCACTACAACTAAGGCCGAGATGGAGCGGCCATGACTTCTGATGCTTTATGGAGACTTGATCGATTCTCCAAGTTGTTTACCACTACTTTCAGTTGTGCCGCATCAGAGGATCCTCAGGATTTCTTATTCAGTTGCCATGAGATTCTCAAGACTATGGGGATCGTGGAGTCCAATGGGGTTGACTTCTGTACATTTAGGCTTTCAGGATCCGCCAAGACTTGGTGAAGAGATTATTGCTTGACTCGACCAGCAGGGTCCCCAGCTTTATCATGGGATCAGTTTGCAGAGCTATTTCTGGAGAAGTTTCTCCCTGCTACTCAGCGGGATGCACTTCGGAGGCAGTTTGAGCGCCTCCATCAGGGCACTATGACGGTCACTCAGTATGAGACGAGATTTGTCAATTTGGCTCGTCATGCAGTGGTGATACTTCCCACAGAGCGGGAGAGGGTCCGCAGGTTCATAGATGGGCTTAATCAGCCAATTAGACTTCAGATGGTGATGGGAGTAGGGAGTGATATTTCATTTCAGGAGGCAGCTAATGCAACACGTAGAGTTGAGATGGCTCTTGCTCGGGGAGGTGGTTATTCTTCAGACAAGAGGCCTCGTCATTCAGGCAGGTTTAGTGGTTCTTCTTCTGGTGGCAGAGAATCTTTTGACAGAGGCCAGTCTTCCATGCCTTTCCATTCCGCCCTTCAGGCTTCACAGGGTGGACCAGGTGATCGTGGGTTTCGTGGGCATTATTCAGATCAGCCTCCTATTAATGCTCAACCTCTTCAGAGTGTTCGTGGAGGCCATTCAGGTCGTCAGGGCCAGCAGCCCTATCAGTCTAAGAGTTGCTACGGTTGTGGTGACCCAGGTCATTTTATCAGGTACTGCCCTCGAGCGATGGGCAACACTCAGCAGCGGGGCCCTCGTCCTATGATTCAGGCCCCAGCTGACCCTCAGCCTGCCCAGCCAGCCAGAGGTAGGGGTAGAGATTATAGAGGTGGAGGTCTAGACCGTAGAGGTGGAGACCATCCTGCCAGAGGTAGAGGTCAGCCAGTTGATGGCCGTCCTAGAGACGTAGCTCAGAGGGGAGGTGTAGATCCCCGATTCTATGCTTTACCAGCCAGGCCAGAGGCAGAGGCATCAGATGCCGTGATTACAGGTACTATTCTTGTGTGTGGCAGAGGTGCTTCAGTATTATTTGACCCCGGATCTACATATTCATATGTGTCTTCCTACTTTGCACCGTATTTGGCCGTGCCCAGCTATGCTCTGGATATTCCAGTTTATGTGTCTACACCGGTGGGTGACTCCATTGTAGTCGATCGAGTGCATCATTCATGTGTAGTTATATTTGAGGGTCTTGAGACCCGTGTTGATCTATTGCTTTTGGACATGGTGGATTTTGATGTCATATTGGGGATGGACTAGTTGTCCCCATACCACGCTATTCTAGATTGTCATGCTAAGACTGTGACCTTGGCCTTGCCAGAATCACCCCGACTAGAGTGGAAAGGGACCTCAGGCCACTCCGTTCGCATCGTTATTTCCTATGTTAAGGCTCGACGCATGGTCGAGAAGGGGTTCCTAGCTTATTTGGCATATGTTCGTGATTCCAGCGCAGAGGTTCCTTCCATTGAGTCAGTCCCTATTGTACGGGAGTTTCCCGAGGTTTTTCCTTCAGACCTGCCGGGCATGCCACCCGACAGGGATATTGATTTCTGTATTGATCTGGCACCGGGCACTCAGCCCATCTCTATTCCACCCTATCGTATGGCCCCACCGTAGCTAAAAGAGTTGAAAGATCAGTTGGAGGACCCTCTTGAGAAAGGCTTTATCAGGCCCAGTGTTTCCCCCTGGGGAGCACCCGTATTATTTGTAAAGAAGAAAGATGGCTCGATGCGGATGTGTATTGATTACCGACAATTAAACAAAGTGACAATAAAGAATAAGTATCCACTGCCGAGGATTGATGATTTGTTTGACCAGCTCCAGGGAGCGAGGGTATTCTCAAAGATAGACTTGAGGCCAGGCTACCATCAACTGAATATCAGGGCGGCTGACATTCCTAAGACAGCCTTTCGCACTAGATATGGGCATTATTAATTCTTGGTCATGTCCTTCGGGTTGACCAATGCCCCGGCAGCATTCATGGAGTTGATGAATCGGGTATTTAGGCCTTACTTAGATCTGTTCGTGATAGTCTTTATAGATGACATCCTGGTATACTCCCGCAGCCAGGAAGAGCACGAGCAGCACCTCAGAGTGGTTCTTCAGACTCTGAAAGATAATCATCTATATGCCAAATTTTCGAAATGTGAGTTCTGGTTGAGTTCGGTAGCATTTTTGGGTCACATTGTATCAGTGGAAGGTATTCAGGTGGACCCAAAGAAGATTGAGGCAGTCCAGAATTGGCCTCGACCAGCTCCAGTGACTGAGATCCGGAGTTTCTTGGGATTAGCAGGTTACTACCGTCGATTTGTAGAGGGGTTTTCTTCTATTGTAGCCCCGATGACCAGGTTGACCCAGAAGGGTGTCTAGTTCCAGTGGTTAGAGGTGTGAGGCTAGCTTTCAGAAGCTCAAGACAGCCTTGACCACCGCGCCAGTGTTGATACTACCTACGGGCGCAGGGCCTTATACAATTTATTGTGACGCATCTCGTACAGGGCTTGGAGCGGTATTGATGTAGGATGGTAAGGTTATCGCGTATGCTTCAAGGCAGTTAAAAATACATGAGAAGAATTACCCAGTACATGATCTTGAGTTAGCAGCAGTGGTGCATGCCTTGAAGATCTGGAGGCATTATCTATATGGTGTGACGTGTGAGGTATACACCGATCACAAAAGCCTACAGTACTTGTTCAAGCAAAAGGAGTTGAATCTACGACAACGGAGATGGTTAGAGTTGCTAAAAGACTATGATGTTACTATCTTATATCACCCAGGTAAGGCCAATGTGGTGGCCGATGCATTGAGTAGAAAGTCTGCCAGCATGGGTAGTCTTGCATTCATTCCGGTCAGTCAGAGACCATTTGCTCTAGATGTCCGGGCCTTAGCCAATCGGTTCGTGAGATTAGACATTTCTGAGCCTAGCAGGGTGTTAGCCTACACGGTCGCTCGTTCTTCTCTATTAGAGCGTATCTGTGAGAGGCAATTTGATGATCCTCATTTGCGTTATTTGAGAGATACAGTACAGCGGGGAGGTGCCACATATGTAAATCTAGATGATGATGGGGTATTGAAATTGCAGGGTCGAGTTTGTGTACCCAATGTTGAAGGGATTCGAGAGTTGATATTAGCGGAGGCCCAGAGTTCGCGGTATTCCATTCACCCGGGCGCCGCGAAGATGTATCAGGACTTGCGACAGCACTATTGGTGGCGCAGAATGAAGAAAGATATCGTTGCGTATGTCGCTCGGTGTCTAAATTGTCGGCAGGTGAAATATGAGCACCAGAGACCTGGTGGTGTATTCCAGAGGATTGAAATTCCCGAGTGGAAATGGGAGCGGATCACTATGGACTTCGTTACTGGACTTCCTTTGACTCGGAGGAAATTTGATGCTATTTGGGTCATTGTTGATAGGTTGACCAAGTCAGCACACTTTATTCCAGTATCTGTCTCCTACTCGTCGGAGAGGTTAGCGGAGGTTTACATTAGGGAGATTGTTCGTCTCCATGGGGTGCCAGTATCTATTATCTCTGATCGGGGAACGCAGTTTACCTCGCCTTTTTAGAGAGTTGTATAATGTGAGTTAGGCATGCAGACCGAGCTGAGTACGACATTTCATCCCCAAATGGACAAATCAGAGGACTATTCAGATTCTAGAGGACATGCTTCGAGCTCGTGTTATTGATTTCGGAGGCTCGTGGGACCAGTTTCTGCCATTAGCAGAGTTCGCGTACAATAACAGTTACCAGTCTAGCATCCAGATGGCTCCGTATGAGGCATTGTATGGTAGGCGATATCGATCACCAGTTGGATGGTTTGAACCGGGAGAGGCTCGGTTGTTGGGTACAGACTTAGTTCAGGAGGCCTTGGATAAGGTCAAGACTATTCGGGAGAGATTGCGTTCAGCTCAGTCCAGGCGGAAGACTTATGCGGATCGTAAGGTTCGAGATGTAGATTTCATGGTTGGTGAACGAGTATTGCTCCGAGTGTCGCCTATGAAGGGCGTGATGAGGTTCGGGAAGAAGGGCAAGCTCAGCCCTAGGTATATTGGTCCATTTGAGATTCTAGACAGAGTGGGAGGGGTGGCTTACAGATTAGCTTTGCCGCCTAGCTTATCAGCCGTGCATCCAGTTTTTCATGTATCTATGCTTCGGAGATACCACGACGATCCCACACATGTATTAGACTTCAACACTGTCCAATTGGACAATGATCTATCTTACGAGGAGGAGCCGGTGGCCATTCTAGACCGGCAGGTTCGACAGTTGAGGTCGAAGAGTTATCCTTCCGTGCGTGTTCAGTGGAGAGGTCAGCCTCCTGAGGCATCGACCTGGGAGTCTGAGTCTGATATGCGGAGCCGCTACCCACATTTGTTCCCTGACTCATGTACTTCTTTCTTTTGTCCGTTCGAGGATGAACGGTTGTTTTAGAGGTGGAGAATGTGACGACCCAAAGGGTCATCACTTATTTTATTTATCATTTCGAGCTTCTAAGGCCTTGAAAACCTCATTCTATGTTGCCTCGATTTACGTGCACAATCCGGGCATATGGCCGGAAAGTTTTTATGTTGAAATATATGAAAAATGTGAGAAATTTGAAGAATTTTGATATTAATATTGATATGGTTGACTTCGGTCAATATTTTTGGTAAACGGACCCGGACCCCGACCCGAGATTGATGGTCCCGAAAGGTCCGTAGGAAAATATGGGACTTGGACATGCGTCCGGAGTCGAATTCTGAGGCCTAGAGCCCAAGTTATGAATTTTTCTGTGAAATTGTTTTTGATGTGATTGTTAAAGGAAAATGAATTAATTGACCTTGGTACCAGGCTCGTATTTTGGTTCTGATGCCCGGTACAAGTCTTAAATATTATATATGTGTTTTCTGCAAAGTTTGGTGACATTTGGATGTCGTTTGATATGTTTTGGACCTTGAGTTCCAAGTTTGAAAGTTTTGAAAACCAAAAGTATGAAAATCATGAACTTGAGGCTTGATTTGATGAAAACGATGTGATATTGGCGATGTGATCGCACGAACAAGTTTGTAATGTGTTTTTGATGTTGTGTATATGTTTGGTTTGGAGCCCGGGGGGCTCGGGTAAAGATTTGATAGGCCGTTGGTTCAATTTCTGAATTTTTGCACTGCTGGTTTTTCACCCAGCTGTTGGCTTCGCAATTGCGAAGGTGGCAGATCAAGGCAGGGTTCGCAAATGCGAACCCTTGATCGCAAATGCGAAGGGTGCCCAGGATCGTTTGGGTTCGCAAATGCGAACCAAACCTCGCAAATGCGAGGCCTTTAGTGTAAAGGCATTCTTCGCAAATGCGAAGAATTCTTCGCAAATGCGAAGGCCCCTCAGCCCAACTTTGTTCGCAAATGCGAACAAATGTTCGCAAATGCGAAGGCCCTAGAATTGCCTTGGCTTCGCAAATGCGAACAAAAGTTCGAAAATGCGAACTTCCCATCCTTAGCTTATTTTTCAAACTCCAGAAATTGGTCGGGGTTCGCAATTGCGAACCCATGTTCGCAAATGCAAACACAGAGACCTGTAAATCACGATTTCCAGCTTCATTTTTCACATTTCACAACCCAAAAATACCCATTGGCGGTTTTTCACGAACTCCCTCTTCTTCAAAGCAATTGTAAGTTACTTTTTACTTAATTCTTTCAATTCCTAACAACATTAAACATGTTTTTCAATAGAAATCAAAGGTTTTCATGGTAGAATTTCTTGTTTTTGGTAGAATATAGGGTTTTTCATGAATTAGGAAATTGGACCTCGAATCGAGGTCCGATTTTGAAACAAATCATATACTTGAACTCGTGGGGGGATGGGCAAACGGATTTTGGTTTGAACCCCGAGTTTCGACCATGTGGGCCCGGGGTCGAAATTCACTATTCCGGGCTGAATGTTGTAAAAGTTGTAATTGGCCTTATGAATTAGTTTGTTGAGTAGTATTGATGATATTAAATCAATTGTGTATAGATACGACTGGATTGGAGCCAAATTTGAAAGGAAAAGGCATTGCCACGGATTGAATTGTTCATAAACATTCGAGGTAAGTGTTTGTTCTATCCTAGCTTGAGGGAATAGGATTATGTACTATGTGTTATGTGATCGAGTGCGGTGTATGGGCTGTGGTGATGAGCATCCATACACTGGCATCTAGTATGACCGTGAGTCGTTGTTAATGCTTATTGTGAGACATATTTGCAGATAAATTGTTGAACCTTTGCCAGGTTGTAGAATTGTTATTGTTCTCCCTTGTCGGAACTTGTTATGAAGATGATTATTGATTGCCCTTATTGGGACGGTTTATGAATTACTGTTTCATTCTTTGCCCTTAACTGTGATTGTTATTTGGGTGAGGAAGAGTGATAATGCACGAAGGGTGATGTCGTGCCTTGATTTATTATTTATGCACGAAGGTTAATGCCGTGCCATGTTTTATTGATTATGCACGAAGGTTAATGCCGTGCCATGTTGTTGATTATGCACGAAGGATCATGCCGTGCCTTGTTATTGAACCATGTACGAAGGATCATGCCGTACCATGGATGTGAGGATGAGAGTAAAAGCACGAAGGGTGATGCCGTGCACTTTATTTACTTATTTGGTGAGGATGAGAGTAAAAGCACGAAGGGTGATGCCGTGCAACTACTTGCCATTCCTTGACTTGATATTACTTGTTTTTCCATTATACTTTGTTTTTCCTTGTGAACTTATTAACTGTTGTTAATTGTTGAGTTCTTTTGAGATATTCCTTATTGTGTTATTACTTGGTTAATTCTTGTTATTTGTGGTATACATATATATGGAACTGCACAGGTTTATGTGGGTGTCTGGTCCTAGGCTTGTCACTACTTCGCCGGGATAGGCCAGGCACTTACCAGCACATGGGGTCGGTTGTGCTGATACTGCACTTCTGTGCATTTTTGCACAGGTCCAGGTTTCGATCAGGAGCAGCAGCAGTAGATCTTTTGCGTGGAAGTTGAACACTTTGAGACCGAGGTAGCTTGCAGGCGTCCGCAGGCCCGGCGTCTCTTCTTTTACTTATGTTATTAGCTGTAGTCTCTTTGTTCCGAGACAAACAGATTATGTTATATTTCTTTCAGACCTTTATGTGTAGTATTCAGTAGTAGTTTGTGAGTTGGTGACTCCACGTCTTGGGTAGAGGATTTCAGTATAAGTTGCCTTAAAACTACTTATTTCTATTTTTATAAAGTCTTCCGCACTTGTTTAATTAAGATTTTGGTTTGGTTGTTTAATTGAATATGAAGTATTATTAAAAATAGGATAGTATGAATACAGTGGCTTTCCTAGCTACCATGAGTAGGCGCCATCACGATCCCGATGTTGGGGGAAAATCCGGGTCGTGACATATACCCGTCATATCAGCATGGGACCAAGCAAAACAGTCCCCATTAGTTTTTAAAAATTTAATTTACATACCTCGCATGTTAGGCCTTAGATTAACTCCTACGTTAACTTTCCTTTCAGGTCATCGCTCGAATAGTATTACTGCTTCGAGCTCCTCTATTGTTGTCTTGATGTTTTCGTTTTCTTCAGGTTCCTGAATGACATCAGGTCTCGAGTCTAAATCCATTTTTTTCAGTTGAAATTTGGTTATTATTGCCTCCAACTGTTCCTACGGTACTCGTACTTGCCACAACGTTGATGCTCTTGGCTGTTTGTTAATCTCCTCGAATTTGACATATTCCCTAAGGCGATGGAAACTTGATATAGAGTTGATGGGACAACATCCATATCATGAATCCATGGTCTTCCCATGATTAAGTTATAGGCCATTTCTATATTAACTACCTGAAATTTAGTTTCTTTAACGACACCTATAGCATAAGTTGTTAGAACTACTTCACCTATCGTTATCACATTTGTATTGTCGAAGCATGATAACGTATGTGCTTTGGGTATCATTCTATCTTCAGCTTGTATTTCCTGCAACACTCTTAGCAAAATGATGTTGACAGAACTTCCCGGATCAATTAAAACTCGCTTTACATTAGTATCATGTACGAGTAATGATATAACCAGTGCATCATTACGAGGAGTGATCATTCCTTCTGTATCCGCATCATCAAAACTCATACTTTCATCCTCTAAGGTTTGGCGTACTCGCTTCCCGTGTTTAATAACCACTTTAGAGATTTTATTTGAAGCTGTATACGTTACTTTGTAAATATCTTCTCCTCCATTGATTACATTCAATGTCCTTTTTTGCAATGGTGCATTTGATGCAAGAGTATCTTCACGAGATTGGTGTGAAGAATTTGGATTGGAAGGAATTACGTTAACATTGTGCAAATCCCTTTGAACATGAGGGATCTGTCAGCATTGTTGTTGTTGTTGTTATTGTTTGACATGATGTTAACAACAAGTAAAGTGTGTAAGCTTAGAAAGAATAGATTATCAGATTCCCGGTAACGAAACCAATTTGTTTAACCAAAATATAAAATTTCGATTAAAACTAGAAAATAAGATAGAAATAGGGTTACTGATAATCAAGAGACCAAAGAATGTAATAGGCTTTCAATAATTAGAATGAACAGTAAAGAAAAATTATATTTTAGTATGCTTTCAATAGTTGATCGTCTCTACAATGGTATAACTTCCTCCTTTTATAGTTTGCCCTAGGTGGAAGAATGAAATCTAGGCTTTAATGACATAATTAAGGGTAATAAATGATATTGAATAGGTCGTTTCACAATCATTCCTATTAAATGGCAATTCTTCAACGTATCAGGTATTTAATGATTGAATTTGGACTTCTTCATGTCTTCACATCTATGTTTTAAATGCTTTTTGATTCGTTGCCCTTGAATGTCTTGAATTGATACGGAACTCGTATCTACTTGCTTTTTGTATCTTTTGTCTTTAGAATTACATCCCACTCCGTTCTAAACAGGTACGAGACTCGTAGTTGAATTACGTCTAGTGTCTAATTTGTCTTCTCGCATCTTTTATTTAATTATTATCTGTCAACCTTTTGACCATTTCACGTTTCTTGCCATATCATAAATTTTTTTTTCCCAATACATTATAACGAAAATGTATTTAGAGATATTTAAATATTAAAAAAATCTACGAGGTCACACTTATCTTCTGTTTATTCATTAATATAAACATTGAACGGGGGTAAATTTTTATGATTATTGGAAATACCAAAGTTCAAACTTTAAAGATTCAATGATTATATAACAACAACAATAACATATTTAGTCATTTTTTTTTGTACATGTCGAATGACTTATTTCCTTATTTGGAAACAATTTACTTTTATGCAATGATTTATAGCCACACAAAATATATGTGCCTCATTTTATACAACAATTTCAAAAGTCTTCTTTCTTTTATTAAACTCCATGTACAGTCAAATGAATTCACATAAACCCGAAACAGGGATTTTATTTTAATACATGAAATTTGAAAAAGATAATATATATATCAAGACATTGACCCTAATTAGTCAAAGTTTATATAATACTCTTATATATAACTAGTCCAGCTACAAGAAACATGTTTGATCAACTATTTCATCACCCAAACCAAAGCCAGCCAAAAATGACACAGAAGATTGAATCACATCCTTCCACCATTACAACAGCCACCACAGAACCACCACAAACCACCCAAAACCTCCCTATAACCACCACAACCACCACCATCACAAAAAACCATAAACTCACACTCATCCCTTTAATTTTCCTCATATATTTTGAAGTAGCTGGTGGTCCATATGGTGAAGAACCAGCAGTTAAAGCGGCTGGTCCTTTATTAGCAATTCTTGGTTTTTTAATTTTTCCATTTATATGGAGTGTTCCAGAGGCTTTAATTACAGCTGAACTTTCAACAACTTTTCCTGGTAATGGTGGTTTTGTTATATGGGCTGATAAAGCTTTTGGTCCTTTTTGGGGTTCATTAATGGGAACATGGAAATTCTTAACTGGTGTTATAAATATTGCTTCTTTTCCAGTTTTATGTATTAGTTATTTAGAAAATATTTTTCCTGTTCTTTCATCTGGGGTTTCAAGAAAATTAGCAATTCTTGGGTCAACACTATTTTTAAGTTTTGTTAACTATACTGGTTTAACAATTGTAGGGTATGTTGCTGTTGTACTTGGTGTTATTTCACTGGCACCTTTTATTATAATGTCATTAATTGCTATACCAAAAATTCATCCTCATAGATGGCTAAGTTTAGGTCAAAAGGGTGTGAAAAAAGATTGGAATTTATTTTTTAATACCCTTTTTTGGAATTTAAATTTTTGGGATAATGTTAGTACTATGGCAGGAGAAGTTGAAAATCCAAAAAAAACATTTCCAGTAGCATTATTTTCATCTGTTATTTTTACTTGTTTGGGGTATATTATTCCACTTTTGGCTGTGACTGGAGCTGTTTCAGTTGATCAAAATGATTGGGATACAGGATTTATGGCAAATGCAGCAGAAATAATTTCTGGTAAATGGTTGAAATTTTGGATTGAAATTGGTGCTGTTTTATCAACTATTGGATTATTTGAAGCACAATTGAGTAGTTCAGCATTTCAACTTTTGGGTATGGCTGAAATAGCATTTTTGCCTAAGTTTTTTGGGTTAAGATCTAAATGGTTTAATACACCATGGGTTGGAATAATATTATCAACAGCAATTTCATTGGGAATGTCTTATATGGATTTTCAAGATATTATTTCTTCAGCCAATTTCTTGTATAGTTTGGGTATGTTATTGGAGTTTGCATCATTTCTTTGGCTAAGGAGGAAATTTCCATTGATTAACAGACCTTATAGAGTGCCAATGAAATTACCAATTTTGGTAATTATGTGTTTAATTCCATGTGCTTTTTTGGTATTTATTATGGCTATAGCAACAAAACTTGTGTATTTGATTAGTGGATTGATGACTGTTGGAGGGATTGCTTGGTATTTTCTTATGAATTTTTGTAAGTCAAAGAGGTTGCTTAAGTTCAACAATAAGGTAGATGATATTAATGAGGAATAATTTTTTTTTTCTTTTTTTTTTTTACAAGAAAGTAACTTGTGAAGACTTTTCGTAGATGTGACCTCATATTGTTATTTTAGTTCAAAAAATTGAATGCAAGATGTTCATTACGCTTGTCTTATTTATTTTTTTCAAGTTTTGGTTTGTCTTTTGTACTTTTGTTATTAATTTCATTTATTTTATGATTCTTATGTTGTTGCTATTACTCATATTATTCTGTTGATGGTAGTGATATATTGTCTCTTTTTGTTTTCTTGACAACCTCTCCACTCTCTTGAATAGGGATAAAGTTTGCGTACATTTTACTCTCCCCAAATTCGATATATAGGAAATCAGTAGATTGTTGTTTTGTCTTTTGTACCTAATAATGTTGACTCGTCACTGTGACGTGTATAATCTTTATTTTATGTTATAATTTCTTTTTTTGTTCTAGTAAATATCATCATCAGTAAACTCTCCACATGCTTGCCCTTAATTAAATCAAATCAAATCATTAAATTAATGATTAAACAAAAATCAACACTATGTTGCGTATCTTTTCTTCTGAATTGTTGAAAGGGTTAAATTAAGAGTAGGATGGGACCAAATGTTCTTAGGAATCTCATCTAATCAAAATTAGAATCTACTGTGATTTTGGCAAAACTATATATATATATATATATATATATATATATATATATATAAGTCGTTGGGTTGATTCCTAATAATGCAAACAAAATTCGTTATTAATTACTAAAAGAGAATAATTAAATTTGGAATATGAGCTGTAAATTGGTACAAAATTTGAGATAGTTGGAATCTTTATTATTCTTTTGTAATTGAGAGATCGAAATGTGAGACGTGTGAATGAAGATTTGATCGTTTCTGTATGGGGCCAAATACGGCATTTCCCACGCTCATAAGTGATAGGGTACGACTTCTCTCATACGCCCCTTATAACGAGGGTATAATTCGGGCGCAAGGACGTGAGAGACGTCACTCACACTTGGGCGTCCCCATTAATAGGACGTCGACTACGGCTCGATGGTTTATTATTATTTTAATGAGGAGGCCTCCCTCTTTCTACATAAAGGGAGACCTCCCTGTTGTAATGGACCAAGTGTTATTATCTAAAAATACAACTCCCTCATTCTCTCTCTATTTTTTTTTAACTGCGATAAACAATTGTTCTTAGAGTTCTTCATTTTTTGCAAATATCTTTATATTACAACTACGTTGATCTCGCACCTAGGTTCACTATATTTGATTACGATTTACCCTTTTCCAATCGTTTGATTGTTTCAAGCTTACAAAGTAACGATTAACTTTTGAGCCAAACAAATTGGCGCCGCCTGTGAGCAGGGGCAGAGGTACGTTGAGCCAAGCGGTGTCATCCGACACTGCTTGGCCGGAAATTTTTATTTATTAATACATATGTAAATAATCTGGAAAAGAAAATATCGTCTAAATATAATGAATGTCATAACTTGATGTTAAAAATTATAGTGGCCTGTTGGTGAAGCATTCCATGTTTTGCTTGTGGTCTAGAGATCGACTCCCAACGCTAGTTACAATTATTTTTTAATATTTTAGTATTCTTCTGGAAATTTTTTGAAAGAAGCACCGTCCTATAGATCCGAATGGATAATGAGCTATTGAGTAAATATTTTCTGCCTTACATAGATTTGTTTTTGGTAATATTTGTACCGAATCTATCATAAGTATATTTTATAAAAATAAAAGTTCATGAGAGGAGACCAAAAACTGTACTATTATATTTGAATTGTGTTTTTCTAAAGTATGATTTTATTAAAGTAATCTCTTCATTTGTATACCTCTCTAAATTTCGACACCGCTTACAAAAATTCTGCGTATGCCCCTGTCTGTGAGGATTTCAATAATCAAAATCATAGTATCCACCTCGAGATCAACCAACCATCTCCATCTACATCACATAAAAATCAAAAAATGGCTGAAAATAACGCCAGATCCAAAGCAATCACGGGGGTCACAACCAATCTTCTTGGTTCTCTCAATGAGGTCAGCGACGATGCTGTCATCATCACAACCCCCGTCACCGTACCAGAAGCAGAGATCTCATCTTCCCCCTCCGAAGATCTGACGATCTTGCATGACAAAGGAGCTTCAACATCCGCTATCAAGGAGGCGCCCTTGGTGGTCAAAAAACTATTGGAAGAATGGCTAACAAGCACCTTGAGTGGCTTAATCGAAAAACCACCACAAGGTAACATAAAGGCAGTGCCAATGATAAGTATCACCACTGCCATGGGTGAACAAGAGGAGACACGAGCAAACAACCAACCCATCGAAGCACAGACCCATGATAGCACGCTAACCGCCATCCTGAGGAAGATGGAGGAAATGGAAAGCGAAAAGAAGGCTCTCCGCGACCAGATAAAGGAACACCGGGAGAGGGTCGACAAAATTCTCTGAGCCCCTAAGTTTCTACCAAAATGCAACATGGGGAGGTTCGTAGAGCAGCCATACTCTAAAGATGACGGGACCACTGATCCCGAGGATTATCTGATCCATTACGATACCGCCGTGAAAGGCAACAAACTATCAAAAGAAAAGGTACCATTAGTGCTATTGAAAGAGTTCGGCGAAATGTTAATCGGAGGAGCCTTGACATGGTACTTCCAGCTACCTGCCAAGGCGATATCAATGTTCGAAGAAATGGCGGATAAGTTTGTCACCGCCCATGCGTGTGCAAAGAAGGCAGAGGCAAGGGTCAACGACATCTTCGCCATCAGACAAACAATGGGTGAAGGGCTGAGGGACTTGCTCGCCAGAT
This sequence comes from Nicotiana noctiflora, assembly GCA_032618575.1. Taxonomy (NCBI): domain Eukaryota; kingdom Viridiplantae; phylum Streptophyta; class Magnoliopsida; order Solanales; family Solanaceae; genus Nicotiana; species Nicotiana noctiflora. The sequence goes on along the minus strand of JASVEL010003813.1, from coordinate 170,316 downwards.
TCAACATGGTGAGAATGAGCCTGCCGAATGTATCGGAATGAATGGCAGTCGCCGCCTTCCAGAACGGACTAAGCAGTAGCGGTTCCAAGGAAACTAAGAAGCTGTTGAACCGCCTCATAAAGTATCCCCCTACAACATGGGAGGAAATTCACAATGCTTACTGTGCCGAAGTGCGAGCGGACGAAGATGATCTCAATGGGCCGACCCAATGACTGACAACGATAAAATCAGAAACAAAGAAAGATCGACGCTATGAGGGACGTCAGGAACATCCCCCGCTCCAACAGAGAACAACATCAGCCATACACGAGATCTTCCCCATTCGCCACCCCGGCATATGGACAAACTACAACGACACGTCGCCCATTTCCGAAATGAAAGAGGTACGCCCCCTTATTATTATCACATAACTTTTGTGTGTCTCCCTCAGAAATAGTGTACGCACTAGAGAAGCTTGGCACCAAGGTGCAATGGCCTCAGAAGATGAAGTCAGATCCCGCCACAAGGAAATCGAACGTCATGTGCGAGTTCCATCAGGAACGGGGGCACAAGACCGAAGATCGCATAGGCCTACGAAAAGAGGTTGTCAGGATGCTAAACCAAGGATACCTAAAAGAACTACTCATCGACAAAGGGAAGATCAACTTTGCACACTGACGAGAGCAGTCCCGCAGCCACCAAAGCCGCCTTCCCCGACGCAGATGATAAACATGATCATTGGCGGCATAAACGACTCGACAATCAACCACGTCAAATTCGCCAACACTCACAGGCGGAAATGTACCATCTCCCACGAGCGGTATGATGACTACGAAGGTAGTATCACTTTAGACAAGTCTGATGCTGACGATTTGTCTGTCCCTCACTATGATGCTTTAGTTATCACTTTATGCATTATTGATAAGAATGTCAAACGATTCATGATCGATGACGAAAGCGGCACCTACATTATCCACCCAAAGTTCCTCGCACAAATGGGACTCGGGGATAGGATAATACCGTACTGCATAACACTAACCAGTTTTAACAATGCAGTGGAACGGACATCCGGAGAGGTGACCTTACCCGTCCTTGCGGGATGGGTCACGCTGGAAACAACTTTTCACGTGATGAACCAGGAGACGGCATACAACATCATCATAGGGCGCCCATGGATACATGTCATGCGAGCGATCCCTTCGAGCCTATACTAGGTGGTCAAATTTCCTACCCCATGGGAAATATTCAGCATCAGTGAGAGCCACGCACTGCACAAGATTGCTACAAGATAACCCAAGACTGCGCTCACACCCAACAACTAAGGGGGGCGAGTGCGAAGGCATAGCAATTAGCCGTGTCGGGGACTAAAACAGACCCGACGGCAGACACCATCCAAGATCCCGACATCATGGAAGCTTGTAAAGCAATGATTGAAGATCTCAACCCAATCCAACTGGACAGCACCGACCTTGCAAAGAAAGCCTACATCGGTTATGGCCTCACCAATCTAAGTAAGTATCATGAATTCTTAACTAACCATATGAACCTATTTGCCTTTTCCCACGCAGATATGCCAGGGATTTCACCAGATATCGCCACTCACAAGCTAAATGTCGATCCATTGCATCTGCCGGTACGGCAGATAAGATGAAAGTCAATGCTGCAACCAATGAAGCAGTCAGCGAGGAAGTAGACAAACTACTCGCCAACGGCTCTATCAGGGAATCAAAATACCCTGAGTGGGTCACCAACATTGTCATGGTCAAAAAGAAAAATGGGAAGTGGAGGATGTGCGTGGATTTTACCGACCTGAATAAAGCATGCTGAGTTTCCTAGACGCATATTCCACATCGACCAGTTGATCGATGCCACTGCAAGACACGAGCTGCTGAGTTTCCTAGACGCATATTCCGGTTACAATCAAATCTTGATGACCGAGGAAGATCAGGAGAAGACAACCTTCATCACCCACCAAGGAACCTACTGTTACAAAGTGATGCCCTTTGGGCTCAAAAATGCAGGGGCCACCTATCAAAGACTCGTCACCAAGATGTTCAAAGAACAGCTCGGTAAGACCATGTAAGTCTACATCGACAAGATGCTGGTGAAATCAGAAAAAGGAGGATCATATCGACCACTTGAAAGAGGCCTTCAAAATACTAAAACAGTACGGGATGAAGCTGAATCCCGAGAAATGTGCTTTCGGCATAGCCTCAGGGAAATTTTCTATGGTTCCGTGTATGCTAGCGAGGCATCGAGGTCAACCCCAATGAAATCAAGGCAATCGACACAATACCTGAAGTGTTAAACAACAAAAAGAAGGTGCAAAAACTAATAGGCCGAATAGCCGCCCTATCCAGATTTATCTCACGGTCCTCCGACAGATGCCACAAATTTTTCAACATACTGAGAGAGGACAACAGATTTCAGTGGAATGAGGAATACGTCAAAGCTTTGAGAGAACTAAAGGCATATCTGTGCTCACCTCCACTACTAGCCAAAGCGGACCCGGGAGAGCCCCTGCTGGTATATTTGGCCATGTCAGAAGTCGCCGTCAGTGCAGTATTGGTCTGTGATACTAAAAGTACATAATCCCCTATCTATTACATTAGCAAAACCTTGGTGGACGCTGAAACACAGTACCCACACCTCCAAAAATTAGCCCTGGCACCGGTCACAGCTTCACGAAAGCTTAGACCCTATTTCCAATATCACCCCATTAAAGTGGTAACCACGTTCCCCTTAAGAAGCATACTACATAAGCCCGAATTACCGGGCCGACTCGCCAGATGGGCCATAAAGCTTAGTGAACATGCTATCTTGTATATCCCGAGAATGCCATCAAGTCACAAGTCCTCGCCGACTTCGTGGTCGACTTTAGCACAAAAATACTAATAGAGGTAGAGCAGGAGGCGATACGCTCCCCCTCAAATACCGACCTATGGGCTCTTTACACGGACGGAGCCGCTAATGCCTCAGGATCAGGACTAGGACTTGTCTTCGAGGTCCCAACATGCGAAATAATTCGTTAGTCCATATGATGCCCCGAGATGACTAACAATGAGGCAGAATATGAAGCCGTTATCGCAGTATAAGAACGGTCATCATGTGTGGAGCTCACCGACTTGTTCTCCACTGCGACTCTCAACTTGTTGTGAACCAAGTCACTGGGACATACCAAATCAAAGAACAGAGATTGCAAAAGTACCAGGCGGAAATCCATAAGTTAATGGCCGAACTCAATGAGTGCCACTTTGTATATGTTCCCAGAGCACAGAATGCCGAGGTAGACGGCATGGAAAAACTGGATACAACCACCAAAAACTTCGACAAAGAAAGCATCGTCGCTCTCCTCCATTCAACAATCGATCATGCAGAGGTACTCTCGTTAAATTTAACCTGGGACTGGCGTAGCCAGTTTTTATCCTACTTGCTGGAAGGAACTCTCCCACCCGATAAAAAAGAAGCCAAGAAACTCCGTGTACAGGCCGCCCGATATTGCATGATAAATTACGAGCTCTAAAAAAGGACCTTTGGTGGACCCCTAGCCAAGTGCCTAGGTCCTAGTCAAATGACATTGGTACTAGAGGAAGTACACGAGGGCCATTGCAACTCCTATACTGGAAACCGCGCACTCGTGCACTGTCTAATACAAGCCGGCTACTACTGGCCAACCATGAAGAAAAATGCCGCAGAATACGTCCGCTGATGCGAATGATGTCAAAAGTTTTCCCCTGTGATACACCAACCAAGAGAACCCTTCCACTTAGTCACCTCCCCTTGGCCCTTCATCAAGTGGGGAATGGACATAGTCGGTCCATTACTTTCAGGACGAGGAAAGGTACGATTTCTATTAGTTTTGCCTAACTATTTCTCCAAGTGGGTGGAAGCACGTGTGTACGCCCAAATACGCAAACAGGAAGTCATCACCTTCATATGAAAGAACATCATCTGATGTTTCGGCATCCCCAAGGAAATCACCTGTGACAACAGGCGACAGTTCATCGGTTAGAAAACGACCGAGTTCTTCGACAAATGGCATATCAAACGAATACCCTCCACGCCGTATCATCCTGCTGCCAATGGTCAAGCAGAATCATCCAATAAAATTGAATATATTGAAAAAGAAGCTCGAGGATGCCAAAAGACTATGTCCTGAGCTGCTACCAGAAGTAATATGGGCATACAGGGCCACTACTAAATCTACCAGGAGAGAAACGTCATACTCACTGGTTTACGGAACTAACGTTGTCATACCAGTTGAAGTAGGCGAACCAAGCCTGAGGTATTCACACACAAGCAAGGCAGAAAATGACTTGAACAGACTTCAAGACCTCGATGATGTCGAGGAAAGAAGAGAAATGGCCCAAATAAGGATGGTGGCCCAGAAACAACAAATCGAAAGATACTACAACAAAAGGGCCAAAATACGATCACTCAAAGTAGGTAATTACGTCCTCAAAGCAAGAACCTTGGCATCAAGGACCCATGTGAGGGAAAATTGGGCACAAATTGGGATGGACCATACAAAATTATTGCGGCAGCAGATAAAGGGTCATTTCAACTAGAGATAATGGAAGGAATGACACTCCAAAATAATTGGAACATCTCTCACCTCAAGTATTTCCATTTTGAAGAGCATCCCCCGAGTCGTACTCTTTTTCCCTTACCCGAGTTTTGTCCCAATTGGGTTTTCTCGAAAAGGTTTTTAACGAGGCGATGAAGGAGATACTCAGAAATGCTCACGAGACAAGTTTGACACGGCAGTTACTCCGCAAGCCATCACAACAGGCATGCCAAAGGGAATGTACCTACGACCATCTCCAATGTATGAAAGGTTACGGCCATCTCCATTGTACGAAAGGCTACGGCCATTTCCAATGTATGAAAGGCCACGACCATCTCCAATGTATGAAAAGCTATGGCCATCTCCATTGTATGAAAGGCTACGGCTATTTCCAATGTATGAAAGGCTACGACCATCTCCAATGTTCGAAAGGCTACGGACATCTCCATTGTATGAAAGGCTACGGCCATTTCGAATGTATGAAAAGGCTACGGCCATCTCCAATGTATGAAATGCTACGACCATCTCCATTGTATGAAAGGCTACGACCATTTCCAATGTATGAAAGGCTACGACCATTTCCAATGTATGAAAGGCTACGACCATCTCCAATGTATGAAAGGCTACAGTCACCTCCATTGTATGAAAGGCTACGTCCATTTCCAATGTATGAAAGGCTACAGCCATCTCTAGTGTATGAAAGGCCACAGCGGCCATCTCCAGCGTATGAAAGGCCATGGTCGTAATAAGTCGACTCAGCTCCATTACGATAACCCAACTCGACACGGCCGAGATCATTTAAATGGTCACAACCAACTCAAAACGAATAAATGGCCAAGGCCATGGTCATAATAAGTCGACTCAGCTCGATTACGACTAGTCAACTCGACACGATCGAGATCACTTACATGGTCACGACCATCTCAAATTGAATAAATGGATAAGGCCACGGTCGTAATAAGTTGACTCAGCTCGATTACGGCAAGTCAACTCAATACAGTCGAGATCACTTACATGGTCATGACCATCTAAAAATGAATAAATGGATAAGGCCACGATCGTAATAAGTCGACTCAGCTGGATTACTTCAAGTCAAATCGACACGGTCGAGATCGCTTGCATGGTCACAACCATCTCAAAGCAAATATATGGCCAAGGGCACCGTAGTAATAAGTCGAATTAGCTCGACCACAACAAACGAAAATAACTCAACAACGGTCGACACTACGCATATTACTACAACAAGCACACAAAACAAAAGATGAAAAAAGATGCATCAAAGGAATAACTTTCATTTCCTCCAAAAAAAAAAGATGATATGTATTAACAAAGGGTCCTATTTACACCCCTACAAAATTATAACAGCAAAATAAATACACATCCTAGTTGCCACCGCCTTGTTCGCCATCGCCAGATGGCCCATCATCTTGCCCACTGCCGCTTTCGGTCTGAAAAGCAGCAGAAAACCAGGACCCGGAAGCTAGACGATTCACGTCTTCGAAGGTATAGCCCGCCCAGTACGGAGAATCGGAACTATACCCACAAGCTTCTCGGGCGATCCGAACCAAGCGACGCTGGTCCTCAACCTCTGCCTTAGTGGCCCGACCAGCGGCAAGTAAATCCTCATACACTGCCAGCTTAGCTTTGGCGTACACCCACATATCATGTGCCTCTCTAGACAAGTTGTCATCATACTCGGCCGCTACAGCTTGCCTGAGAATGTCAATCTCGGCCACCCTGGAATTGAGCTCGATAGTTAGGGCATCAACCTCAGAACGCAAATTATCGGCCTATGCCATTGCCTCAGGGCTGACCTCCAACTCGTCCTCCTCTAACTCAAGAAGATTCTCCAGCTCCGTATTCCGAGTCTGGGCGGTCATTAAATGATCATCTACTTGCTCCAATTGAGTCACTCGCTCCCGAAACTGAGCTTCCGACTGCTCCAGGCCCGCACGAAAAACTTGGAAATGCGGGTCCTGGGCATATAAGTTTGTCAATGTCTGGTGCTTGGCGCGGTACTCCTTGTATTTTTTCACCACCTTCTTAAGGGTGACGGCCTTCTTCTGCGCACGCCATCCCCTCTCTACTTCCAAAATGAGGGTCTGAAGAAAAGGAAACAAATTACCATACACTTAAGGTTCGTTCTATGAAACGTAAAGAACAAGGTATACCAACAAAGTTGCACCAGCGACCCTTCGGGATAAGTACTTGTCACTGACATCCTTCAAAGTTTCTCTCTCATCGGCCGTGCACAGTAAAGCCATATCCGATACGGCCTACTTGCTGTCCAACAACAGGTTATATCTGGTCAAGATCGCGATCCGGTGGTTAGGCCCAACCACCGCCATCTCCACACGGGCGTGATCCCCCTGTGGCACATCCTCAGTTGTGGGGGCCCGTTCAGGACCTGTCCTCCCCTCGTCGGCAACTGCCTCGACAACAGCCGGCGTGCCGTCCCCTGTAAAACTTGTAGGGGCAATATTGGGTACCACCCTCCTCAGGGGAGCCGACCTCCCCGAGCGAATGGCATCAGCCATTAAGACCGACTTCAACTCTGGACGGGGCTCATTCGCCCTCTCATCCTCTGTGGCAATTCCTTTGCCAAGTAATAATTGATGCCTCTTTCTCTCTTGTGGCTCCTCGCCTTCGGAAGCCTCCTCTTCAGGATGAGGAGATGGAGGCGAAAGAATCGGTTCACTCGTGGACTCAGCCACCGGCACAGCCTCAGGCTGGGCGACCTCGGGGATGCCCTCGCTTGAAGGTTCCTGGGGCACATACTCATCCCCATAATCGATCATCGTTTCCGAGGGGGCTGAAACATTTCGTATTCTCCTCCTCCGGGGAGCGGTCCGACCTGCCAAAATAAAATAGGTCAAGCAATAACAGTTAAAACAAAATCCCCAAATTTTGATCGACACAATACCTGACGGGCTATATCGGTTGAGGAATGCCGACCATGTACAACACTCCTCCGCAAAAGGAATCACTCTTTCCACCCATGACCTTATATCTACGATAGGTCGGGGTAGAAAAGCCCTCGCTGCAAAAAACAATAGCAAGAAAAGGAGTTAAAGACTAAATGGTTGCAAAAAATACTATATGAGGGTAAAAGCATTCACGTTCACATCTCCGGGAATCCCTCTGGGGTCGACACCAGGTCCCCCGTCCTGACATAGAAAAATTTGAGCCAAAAGCGACGATTGGGCTTATCGTCTGCCCAGACAATCAGGCCCTTTGTGCCATGACTCTTTAACTGCAACATAGAGCCCATCATAAAGCAGGGGCTAAACAACTGCAGTAGATGATGGACCGAGACGTCGAGTCCGGCCCGAGTCATATAAGTGGTCAAAATGCGATACACTTTCCAGGTATACTGAGTGAGCTGAGTTGGGCATACGTTATAAAATTGGCAAAGCTCCTCCGCAAGAGGCTAAATTGGGAGTCGCACCCAATAAGGAATGGGTACTCATAAAAAGCACAAAACTCTGGTCGGTGTACGTTAATGAAGTCTTCCCCGGCCGTCTCCATGACCACTAGGTGAGGAATTTGGCACGCCCCCCGCAAGTCGTCCAAATGTGATCGAAGAAACTCGGATCGATCCCACAGTGGAGTTGGACATCTTGTTGGAAAATCCCTTCGAGCATGAAGTTCTCTGAGAAGGACGTTGTCCACATTGAGGGGGACAAGGGGTCTTTGGGCCTTTTTCCCACCATCCAAAGATGGTGGAACCCTAGAAGAGGTCTTATCTCGGTCCCTCCTATTTTGTTGGCCACATCTTGCCATAATAAGTATTTATCTCATAATGAGGATTTCGATGACGGAAGAAACCGACTTCAAAGAAAGCTCAAAGGTTCAAAGCAAGAGATATTGATCTCCTTTAGAGAGGATGAAAAAAGAGAGTGAAAGTTTGAGAAGTTCAAAAGATAGCATAAATTGAACCTCCCCTCTATTTATAGTGCTCAATACATAGATTGAAGAGGCAGATGTCGAAAAGGGGGCGGGAAACCAAAACATCAAATCGCCCCTGATCCATCTCGGGAGAACTTATAATCATGACGCATGCCGGCAGTGACGCCAGTTCAAGAAGTAGACTACGTGTCAACAAATCAACAACGCCATGACGGATCCACATTTCCGCCCATTTAAGACGTACGTCGCATATGCCTCTAACAAGCGGAGGGCCTAACTGTATGGGGCCAAATACGGCCCTCCCCACGCTCACAAGTGATAGGGTACGACCCCTCTCCTACGCCCCTTATAACGAGGGTATAATTCGGGCGCAAGGACGTGAACGACGTCACTCACACTTGGGCGACCCCATTAAGAGGGTGTCGACTATGCCTCGATGGTTTATTATTATTTTAATAAGGAGGCCTCCCCTTTTCTATATAAAGGGAGGCCTCCCTATTGTAACGGACCAAGTGTAATTATCATCATCTCTCTATTTTTTCTTAACTGCGATAAACAATTATTCTTAGTGTTCTTCATTTTTTGCAAATATCTTTATATTACAACTACGTTGATCTTGCACCTAGGTTCACTATATTTGATTAGGATTTACCCCTTTCCTATCCTTTGATTGTTTCAAGCTTACAAAGTAACGATTAACTTTTGAGCCGAACAGTTTCCATATGAGGCAGATCCAGGATGTAAACTTTGTGAGTTCAACTATTAAAGTTCTTAGTATTGAACTCATAATTTCCGTAAAATTATGACTAATTTCTACAATTTATTGCAATTTTACAGCTTGTTTGGATGGTTCTTACCTATTGTATCGTATCGTATCGTATTGTTACTATAAATACAATGTTTGTTTTGATTGTTACTTAAATTTTATTGTATCGTATAGTTAAATCCGTCGTTACGTAATGAATGTGCCACTTTCTGTAACAACCGATTTGGTGTGGTCGCGTCGTTTCCTTGTATTTTTCTCTCAATCTCACCCTTCATTATTATTAAATAATTGTATTTTATCATTTACCCTGCCTTTTTATTTATCGTATCATATTTGTGAGCACGTGATTTTTGCCTTACATGAGAATTACTCCCAAAATAAAAAAAATAATAATAATAAAATAGTTTTGTGTTGTGCGTTGATTTTTGTGATTTCGTGCTAATTTTCTCTTATTATTTGCATTTTTGTGTGTGCATGTCTATTTGTTTAAATAAATAAAATACAAAAAAAATATATTGCATCTTTTTATAAAATTCAAGTTTTGCAATTAAGAGTAATTAAGTTTGTTTTATGAAAAATGAAATATCACAAAAATATGCATTTATTCTGTTTTGTCATTTTAATGTGCCGTTGTGTGATTTTTTTTTTTACTTGTGCGTTATTTGTTTTTAAGGGTCAAGTAATGTTTTATAGTTTAAATTTTGTTTTACAACTTACTTTTAGATTTGTTGTTAAATCTGTTAATTAAAACAGGAAAAGAAAAGAGTTGAAAATTAATAATACTCCGATTTGGGCCAGCTAAATTAAAATGTAAAGCCCAAAATCGAAACCCACCTCAGCCCAGTCCAATAACCCACCTCAAACCCGGCTACTACCCAAACGACTTCGTTTTGGTTTAAACAACCGATCTTGGCCGTTGGATTCTTGTGATCCAACGGTCCAGATTATTCCATACATTTCAATATACCAAACAACCCCCCAAACCCTTTCTTTCAACTCATTTCTCCCGTCTCTCTCCAACCTAAAGCTTCCCCTGTAATGCCACCGTCAGCCGCCGTCCGCCGCCTGCCGGAAATCGCCTCACGGCGGTTCCGGTAGGCCAAACCTCCCCAAATTAATACCATAGAACCTCCCAAGCCCCCTCTACACGAATTTGGCAATCGCTAACCTCGAATCATCCCTAAACGCGTCGAATCTTCGATCGAAGTTTCGAGTCAAAACCAAAAGCATGCCAAACCGCTCCAAACTCACCCCGAACACTCACATGACCTCCCTCATACCCCTACCAACCTTAGTTCCGTTCGAATCTGACCATAACCAGTCAAGCCCCAAATCCCACCCTCATGAACCCTAATTTTCAAAAGGCTAATTTGAACCGAATTGATCATAAATTGAGGTCCAAGAGACCTTAGTCTAGGTGTTCTCAACCGAGAACACCTCGATTAAGGCCTGTTTGGCTTCAATAATCCGAGTCAAAGTCCAATTCCGGTTTGTCCAGCTTTCGATCTTCTTGAGGTAATGTTTCTTTTGTTGTTTGTTTCAATTGGGTATTTGCTTGTATTTTTTTTATTGTTTGTTTAGTCTAATGTTGTTGAATTCTTCTCAAATTTTCGCCCATTCTTTCTTCTCCTCAAAGACCTTTATTTGGTCAATTGCTTTTCTGTCTTTGTTTATTTGATTGCGTATGTTGTAGAATACGTATTCGCTTCGTTTAGCGTCGTCGAATATTTTAGTTTCGTATTTTTTGTCTTTGGCCGAGATTGTTGGAATCACTGTTTTATCGTTTATTTGGTTATCGATTACACATGTCGTAGTAGTTCAATCGAATGTCGTCGTTTAATCTCGTAGAAATTGTTGTTTGAAATCCCGGGCAGCGGGTCATTGTTGCTTGAATTGAATTGATCTGATATTTTGTGTTTGTTGGTTGATTCTGGTTGTGATTTAGCTACTGAGTTTGGTTATAGCTGTATAGTTCCTATTAGTATTAATCAAGTATTGCACATATTTCAGTTGATTTCTTTACATTTTTCGGTTTAAGGTACAGAACTAGAATAAGGGATTTATGTTTTGGGATTTAAAAATTTATGAAAAATGTGAGTTGGTCTGTCAGTTTGGGAATCTCAGATTAGTTAAGAAGGAGTTTTGAATTTGTTTTAGCACCTTTTGTTAGTGGAAAAGCCAGAAGTAACGTGTGATTCAAAGGAAATGGATTAAAATTTTAGTTTGCCCATACCAATTTAGTTTTAATATTGAAAAGTGGCTTTTTGTCAGTGGTTTGTGATAGCAGAACAGGCTGCTCTTAGGCTGGAAAGTGGAAAACACAGAGGGAAGAACATGGCCCTTTTGATTCAAAACAGAAAAAGAAAAAGGGGAGGGGGGGTTGGACAAAGCGGGCTCTCAGTTTGTTTATATAGGTTTGAAAAAACACACACAGGATACCAACACTCACGAGAGAACATTCTCTGAAAAAATAGATACACACACACACTGGCAGTACACATTATACATACACAGAAAAGATCACTGGCAAGTAACACATAATAGAGAGAGTTTGAAACAAAAACAGTGTTTCTGCTTCTTCTAGTAGATCTATCTCTCTTTCTGTTGGTAATCAAGCTTTGGATTGGTTGAGTTCATATTTGGGATAATTTGGAACTTGTTTTGCCCATTCTAATTGTTCCATTGCTGCTGGAATTTTTGCTGTGAATTTTTAAATCTGTGTCTGGTGTTGTATTGATATTGCTGGAATCTGCTACTGTGGTTTAGTTGTTGTCTGCTGCTGTTGACTTACCTCTCCTTCTTCTCATTTTCCAATTCAGGTACACACTCGAATTAGCAGTTGATGTAATCACAAATAAGATCGGAACGAGTCGATTTTCAGATTGCAGTTATATGTTAATTTGGATATGTATAGGTGCAGTTTTGCTTAAGTTGATAAGTAGAGATATGTATGTAATTTGTTTGATTTGAATAACACTATGAACTGTTAATTGGAACACCAGTTTTGAAAGCTTATTCGTATGGAACTATTTTAAACGGTGTGTTTCTCTGTTAATTGGAACACCAAATTTTAATTGTTAGATTCGTATGGAACTATTTTTTTGTAAGTCATCAATAGTTGTTTCGTTGGAGTATACGCAATTTTGGAATGAAGGGTGATTTAGCTTACCTATGTTAGCATTAATGAAACAATCAGGTTAATTGGTATGACCAAACTAAAATCTATTTTTTTTAATTTATAATTGTAAGTTAGTAATTCAAACGTGTTCAGGGAACTTAACTTGCTATAATACTGCAAATAATCGTTTTTGGATTCTCGCTCAATTGGTTTAAGGTAAAAAATGAAAACATTCTATTACCATAGCATACATTCTTAGGCTTTCCCCTTATTTGAGCAGTCTTTGAATTTAGCGGATTAAGGATAGTAAATAATCTTACTTTTAATAATTGGATCAAGGTGAATTATTTCTATTTCGCACATTTTGATCAATTTTCCGTTAGTTTAAATCTTTTCATTCATCTCCGGCCATAAGTAAAAACTAGGAAATAATACATCATTTGGTACGATTTTTTTAATTGAAAATAAGTTTAAGGGATACGCTTTTTTAATAAATTGATTTTTTTGGTTTGGTTCTGCAATGGCTTTAAATCGACATAGTTTCAAATAAGTAATCCGGATACTTTTTTATTATTATTTACCTATCCGTTAAAATCTGAGTCTATATTGTAATTAGTCTTTCTTTTGGTATGGTTTCAAATTAATAGAGCGGTTTAAAGTTTAATTAGAGCATATAATTTATAAGCATGTAAAAAATCAGGTATTTTTAGCCATTTATAATAATTGAAGCGACCGTGCTAGAACCACGGGATCCGGGGGTGCCTAACACCTTCCTTCGGGTCAACAGAATTCCTTACTTAGAATTTCTGGTTCGCGGACTTCATTTAGAAAGTCGAAATTTCCTCGATTCGGGATTTAAATAAATCGGTGACTTGGGATACCTTAATTTATTCCAAGTGGCGACTCCGAAATAAATAGAATAATCCTGTTTCGAATATTGTCACTTAAATTGGCAAAACTCCCTTACGCTTCTACCCCCGGGTAGTGGGCGCACCAAAAGGAGGTGTGACAGCTCTGGCGACTCTGCTGGGGAAACAAACCCAGAACCACTGGTTCAGGGTTTAAGAATTCGAGCTTTGAATAATTATTTTATTTGGCTTATTTATTATCCGATTTTATTACATGTTTATCTTCAATATGCTAAATGTTGCTTTACCGCTTTGATATTTTTGTGAATTGTATATAAATTGTGCCGATACCCATTTTTTCTCTTTTGAGTCTTTTTACAATACCGGGCATTTGCTGGACATAGCCCGTTTTTCTCAAGATAGCTGTGGTGCTTGGCACCCGGTGAAGGATTTTGTAGTCACACGTGTTTAGGCGGAGAGTTTTGTCAATTAAGCCGGAAAGCCATGCTACCGGTGCACTGACACTCTTCGGCTCGAGTTGTCCGCTCGAGTTAAAGCCAGTCTAGACACTTTTCCAACAGGATGATGACTAAGAATAACAAAACCTTATGCCGGATCCCCGATAGGAACGTTTATTTGCATCATGTACATATTTGACTTAGGAGGCTCAACACAGGGGTTGGGCCTGTCTAGGACAGGTGTACCTAAAACAAAAAGACTAACTTGTTGCATCTTTCTGTGTGCATTTATTTGTTTCGATCTTACATGCCGACCGGTTTGTTAAAAGAGAGGAAGAAGTGGAAAACATCAGGGTATATGGTCAAAATGGTTTTATGAAAAATAGTTAGTTCTTTGAAAATAAATTCTGAAAAAATGCAGAAAAAAAAATTCCAAATAAATTTTCTTAATTTTATGAAAATAGTTAGTTCTTTAAAAAATAAATTTTGAAAAAATGCAAAAAAAAAATTTCCAAATAAATTTTCTTAATTTTACGAAAATAGTTTAGTTTCTTTGAAAATGATTTTGAAAAAAAAATGCAAAAATGATTTCTTTGTTTTAGAAATGCTGTTTAAAAATAGTTTGTTTTCTTTTTTTAAAATGATTTAGTTCTTTTATTTTCGAACTACGCAAGTTTGATTCTCACCAAACATGAGATACGTAGGCAACCCATATCGGGCTCAACTAATACTGATTTTTTTTTAAGGAAAACAATAATAAAATATTAAAATTAGGATTTTTGTTCTCAGTCGAGAGTTAGGAAATTTTACAAAAAATAGCCAAACGCCTCAAAAGGGGCGCCGGAGGACTAATTTCGCAAAATGGAATATAGACATCACATTGGTATCTTGTTATACAGCCTTCAAATCTTCTTCAAGTGCTGAAAGGCCGTATTAACAAGATTCATTTTCTTTATATAATAAAAAAAAAAATTCTTGAAAAAAATCTTAAGTCCATTTTTTATCTTTTCTAGGATCAGCATGACTTCCTCGCAACGAATCGGCCAGAAAAGGGTGAGAGACGAAATGCCACCTATGTTCATGGTCCAGGACAAAACCCCGGATCGGCTCCGTAAATGGTGGACTAGTTTTTCAGCTTGGGAAAGAAATCAAGTTCACAAGCACCTCAAGTTTCTTCCGGACATCATGATGATAAAACCGGACAAAAATGTGATCAGAGCTTTAGTGAGTTTTTGGGACTCAACAAGCAATGTGTTCAGATTCCGGGATTGCGAAATGACACCCACTTTGGAAGAATTGGGCGGACTCGCAGGACTCGGAAGAGATTTGCACAAGATGAGACCTGCAGCTCCTAGGCAGATGGGTGTGAATAATTTCTTGAAAAAGTTATGTCTCCGGCGGGTTCCCATGGGTTGTCTGGAGAATGGTTGGGTGCCACTGGATTATCTCTACGACAGATTTGGTGATAAGAAAGGGTTTTAGAAATTCTCAAACGCTGAATTTGTTAACCAGCTGAATTATGACGCCTGGGGAGATTTAAGAATCTATGCTTTTATGATCGCTTTTTTGGGAACCATGGTTTTTCCCGAACGTGGCGGACGCATCAGAATCCGTTTGGCTGCGGTGGTCTCATATCTACAGAGTAACGAGGAACACACTGTTCTTCCGATGATACTAGGAGACATCTTCCGGGCCTTAACTCGGTGCCAAGAAGGACAAGATTATTTTGAACGTTGTAATATCTTATTACAAATGTGGTTTATAGAACATCTCTATCATCACCCGATTGTGATAAACTTCAAAGCAGATTGGCTGAATTATATTCGCTGTCATACAAACAAAGCCGCCCGTTGTAACCTTCCAGAAGACTTGAGGACTTGGCAAGAACTTCTCAACTCTTTGAAAGCGGATCAACTTACCTGGAATTATTATTGGTTCCCTTCCGCCAAAATCATGCATATGTCGACATACCGCCCATTCTACATACTAATGGGTTTCAGGGGTTTCCAACCATATGCCCCGCTACGTGTCATGCGGCAGTTGGGAAGAGAACAGAAAAGGGCCCCAATTGAGGATATGCGATCATTTGTATGGGAATTTGTGACGGAAGAGACCCCGAGGGAGACTTATGCACAGAAGGTATGGTTTGGTAGTCGACTCTCCTACATCAACGAGATGGTTGCCGATCGAGAACGGGGAGAAGTGAGTCTCGCTTATCTTGAATGGTTCCACAACCAACCAATACCAGAGCAAAGGTCAGAAAGGTCAGTGAAGTATGCCGTCGATTGGGAGAGAGAAATAGAAGCCAGAGTTAGGGAGGTTGAGCATGAAACAGCACAAAATTTCCAATCTTGCATCAACACTTTAAAAGAAGACAAAGGAATCTTGGAAGCAGCCATGGACATACAACAGGCTGACTTCGATTGGGAAAGGGCCGATTGGGAGCAGGAAAGAGAAGCACTCCAAACTTAAATTCGAGAGATGCAATTGGCCGCAGAGAGGTCAAGGAGGAGTCGGAGTGATCAGATGCTGATAAACGATTTGGAAAGGAAAGCCTTTGAACACCAGAAAGACTTGGAGAAGGCAAAAGCGGCTTTGGTTGCAGTCCGGACAAAATGGAAGAGAGCAGCCCACCAAGAAGCACTCCGTCTACAACAAGTAGAGAAAGACTATGATGCAATCATTGTTGATTTGAGAAAAGCAAATGCCACTCTTAGAGAGCGAACTCTCAAGCAAGTCCAGGATGCTAAAGCAGATAGAAACCGTTGCCACAACTTGATGGCACGGATGGAAAGACAAATAGATAGGCTCTTGGACCATGTCTACGGCAACTCTCAAGTATTAGGGGCAAAGAACAGACACATAGGGCAGCTGCTCAGAGAAAAAGACATGATCAGAACCAGGATCAACGAGATCGGGCACTACATTACTATGAGGTGTTTGAACTGCGAACGAGTACCTCGGCCTGCCCTCTTTTCTTAAATCATGGAATGTGTCCACCAAGTCATGGCAGAATTGGGAAGTATACAGAAAGATCTTACCCCAAGAACTGCAGCAAGGCCAAACAACGCCCCCCGGGCGCAAAGATTCGAGGCGCTGGAACATGCTTAGAAGAGTCTGTTGTTTTAGAGTCTGTTTGTCCTTTTACAAGTTTTTCTCCATTGTTGTCATTTTGCAAGTGTTTCAAGTTTGAAGTTTGTTGAAATAAAATTCATGAACATTTCATTCTATCTTATGTCTATTGTTTCTGAACTACGCCCGGTCTGATTCATGCGGGGACATGATACGTAGGCAATCCACATAAGATTCGACCATCACTAAAAAAAAATAAAAATAATAAATAAAAAAATAAAAAAATAAAAATAAAAAAAAGGGGGGGAAGAAGTTAAAAGAAAGAGAAGATTGATAAAGGATGAAAGCGAAGGAAAATACAAACCGGAATGACGCATCGCAAACGAATACATGTAGCAACATCATCACTTGTATAAGTGCATCACACCCAACGTGAGATTACTTATCTGTTATGTTGTTTCAGACTAACCGTTTGTTTGCCAAACTCCAGGTTTTAGTAAAAGTGGTTGACTTTGCGGTAATCTGGCACCACATTCGTACTTCACAAGGTCCAAAGGAAAAGTTCGGCAGCTTGAAAGTACTCATTCCTATTTTACTAGATCAAAAAAGGGTGCCGACATGTCCTCAGAAATGCCTTTAGCAACCATTCCCGTTTCAGAGGAAAGCTCATTGACAACCATCCCGGCTACTGAGTCGGCAGCTTTGGAGGAGAATAGAATGTTGCGTTGCCGCATGCTCGAGATGTTGGACGATTGGAACAACGGGAAAGAGCCCCCGAGTCTGGTCCCTGGGTTCCCTGAAATTCTTCTCAGGTCAAGCGGAATTTCAAATACCCCCATCAATTACCCGCCTACTCTGTTCGGGTATTCTAATGCTACAAACCTCTCTGAATCACCCTCCACCTCCCATCCTCGGGTGACACCACATGATACATCTGCAAGAACGTCGGTTGAGTTTCCAGTTCCAGTCACAACGCACCCCACCGCACATGCTCCTTTCTTCGACTCCTCATCCTTTACATTCCCAGCACCACCGCTTACACGTGACCATACCCAGGTTGCAGCCAATATATATCCTCAGCCACCTCGAAATGAGTTTCTACCAAGCCAAAATCCAAAGGCCCCCGAGCAGGATGAGATGGCAAAAAGAATGAGGAGTTTGAAACAAAGCCTGAAGAACATGCAAGGTCTAAGTGGACAGAAAAGTGTATCTTACGCCGATCTATGCATGTTCCCGCACGTCCACTTGCCATCAGGTTTTAAGACAACAAAGTTCGAAAAGTACGACGGGCATGGCGACCCCATTGCTCATTTGAAGAAATACTGCAATCAATTGCGGGGTGCCGGCGGCAGGGAAGAATTGTTGATGGCGTACTCCGGAGAAAGTTTGGTCGGAATAGCATCAGAATGGTATATGGATCAAGACATATCTTGATGGCATATCTGGGACGATCTGGCCAGAGATTTTGTGAAACAGTTCCAATACAACATCGATATTGCGCCAGACAGGAATTCTCTATCTAACTTAAAGAAGAAGCCCTCAGAAAGCTTCAGAGAATACGCCATCAAATGGTGAGAGCAAGCATCCAGGGTGAAACTCCCTATGGACGACATTGAAATGGTCACGACTTTTCTCCAAGCTCAAGAGCCAGACTACTTTCAAAATATGATGTCGGCGATGGGAAAACCTTTCGCCGAAGCAATCAAAATCGGAGAAATGGTAGAAAATGGCTTGAAAACAGGGCGAATTTTGAGTCAAGCGGTCATTCGGGCAACTTTCCAAGCCATTCAAGGCGGGTCTAGAGGGATGCCTAGAAGCAAGAAAAAAGAGGAAACTGCCATGGCGGCAGTAGAAGATAGGAGATATCGGACTTCAAGACAGGTATTCTCCGACAGGGCCCCCCAGCATTACTATCCACCTCACAGCATGGCTTATGCTCCTCCGCCTCCACCTTATGCAGTCATGAACATTCAACCTCTGGCACGGCCACAGCCACCAGCCAACAGGAATCCACCTCCTTTCCAGAGAAACCAACCCCCTTACCCAAACCAGTATAATCCACGGCCAAATAACCCCCGACACCGTGAGCAACCAAAAATGAGCTTTACACCGATTGGGGAGCCATATTCCACTCTTTTCCCAAAACTCAGGCAAGAAAACCTACTGCAGCCTGTTCCACAGAACAGGCAGAATCCAGATTCTCCTGCCTACCAGAGAGGAATATATTGTGCATATCATTCGGGTGTTGAAGGACACAATACCGACAATTGTTGGACGTTGAAGAAGGCACTACAAGAATTGATCAATCAAGGGAGGATTGTCTTCGCAGATGAAGACATCCCAAATGTGACAAACAACCCATTACCAGCCCACAACAATGGGCCAGTGATTGGAATGATTTGTGACGACAAGGAATTTGACCCAGCTTTGAAAGCAATAATCGCCATTGCCAACATAGAGAAGCGGCCTGAGGCTCCCCCGAAACAAGAGAAAATGGGGAAAAAGTTTGAAGTTCTTGAAACCAAATCTGAAAAGACGATTAAATTGAAAGCATCGCCTCAGAAGAGTGGAGTCCTTTACCTCCCACGAGGTCAGGTGGAAAGACCATTGTCAATAGGTGCCCCCAAGAAGTTCCATTTAAAGAGAGAAACATCAATGTATGTACCAAAGGGAACTTATGTGGCCCGAAAACCAGATGAACCTGTGGTTATTGCACGCGTGCAACAAAAACCAATGACAGATCCATCCGCAGTACCCTGGAGCTACCAACGAACACTTGTTACGCGCAAAGGGAAAGAGATTGCGGGAAACTCATCTGAGAGCGTCCTAGGGCAGAAGTACTTAAACACACAGGAGGTAAATAACGCCACACAAAGGCGTTTCCCGTCAAAGAAACATGTAAGTGCTCAAGAGGCAGAGGTCTTTTTTCAAAAGATGCAAATGCCTGATTATGAGGTGATAGACCAACTGCGTAAGTGCCCAGAGCAGGTGTCGATGTTGTCTCTTCTAATGAAGTCTGCTGAACATCAGAAGGTTTTGTTAAAAGCCTTGAACGAGGCATACGTGCCTATTGAGACTTCATCCGAACAACTTGAAAGGATGACAGAGAGATTCTTCACGATCAATCAGATTTCTTTCAGTAAAGCTGATTTGCCTTTGGAAGGTGCCGCCCACAATAAAGCTTTGCATTTGACTGTCAAAAGCGAAGGCTAATATATGAAGAGGGTCATGGTTGATGGGGGTTCGGGGGTAGACATATGCCCGCTTTCCACTTTAGGCCGCATAGGAATCGGAGCTGAGAGGATTCGGCCTAACAACATATGTGTGCGAGCTTTTGACGGTGTGAAAAGAGATACTGTCGGAGAGATTGATGTAATTATGACCATCGGCCCGGTGGACTTTGAAGTGACATTTCAAGTTTTAGATATGGACACTTCCTACAATTTTCTTCTAGGGAGACCATGGATTCATGCGGCCGGAGCTGTGCCCTCTACCCTCCATCAGATGTTAAAATTTGAGCACAAGGGACAAGAGATCGTGGTCCACGGGGAAGACGAGCAATCAATTTATCGAGATCCATCCATCCCTTGCTTGGAAGCGGAAGCGGGAAGCGAAAACATTGTCTATCAAGCTTTCGAGATTGTGTTGGCGGATCAACACGAAGAAGGGAACCCTCTCCCCCAACCTTTTTTGTCTAATGCCTCCATCATGGTGGCGAAAGAAATGATTAAACATGGCTTCCAGCCAGAAAAAGGTTTGGGAAAGTCCCTACAAGGAGTGCCGAAGCTGATAACTTTACCTGTAGCTGAAAAGTTTTTCGGAGTGGGCTTTCGCCCAACCCCCGAAGACGAGAGATGGGCCAACAAGAGAAAGGAGAAAGGATGGGTTCTGCCGCAACCATTGCCACATCTGTACCAAACTTTTGTCCGACCAAGGTACATTGAAGAAGAAGAAGACGAGGTCTTCACAGCAGAGGAAATTGAAGAAATATGCGGGGCCATGAGGCAACTGCTCTATGATGTTAATATGGTCCAATCGGGAGAAGGAACAAGCACCGCTGAGGTGCTGTATGTGGGCCCTGAAGCTAAATTGCAAAATTGGAAAGCCACGCCTTTCCCAATCAGGCGGGAGTTTTGGTAGATTTGTCCTGTCGTTTTTCCTTCATCATAAGTTGCTTCAGGACGTAGCTTGGATGATTTTCTTTGTTTTCTTGTATTTTTTGGTTGCCCCAGTGTAATTTTGTTTGTTTTCACAAAATTCCAAGAAAATGAAATAAATATTTCATCATTTTGCACTCTTTCTAATTTTGTTATTTATTCTTCCTTTTTCAATCCTAATAATGCGGCTTTAAATAACATGACATGCTTGCGGAACTCATGCTCAAATCCGAACATGCCACTTAATCTGGAAATAATGAACCAAGAACCGGAATACGATGAAGACGAGGCTTTTAGGGAAATAAATCGAGAATTGGAACATTTCGAGAATAAACCTAAGCCAAACTTGAATGACACCGAACCGGTTAATTTGGGAATTGATGAAGAGGTCCGAGAGACCAAGATAAGCATCCACACAGATGAGAAAACACGAGATGCAATAATCCAACTCTTGTTTGAATTTAAAGACGTGTTTGCTTGGTCTTACGACGACATGCCGGGATTAGGAGCTGATCTAGTGGTGCACAAATTACCAATCTACCCTGACTGTCGCCCAGTGCAACAGAAGCAAAGAAAGTTCAAGACTGACATCAGTGATAAAATCAAAGAAGAAATCACTAAGCAGTTGAAAACCGGGGTAATTCGAGTGGTACAATACACCACGTGGTTGGCTAATGTTATGCCCGTGCCAAAGAAGGACGGAAAAACTCGAGTGTGTGTTGACTACCGAGATTTGAATAAAGCGAGTCCTAAAGATAACTTTCCTTTACCGAACATCCACATCCTTGTTGATAATTGTGCCAAACATGAGATACAGTCGTTTGTGGATTGTTATGCGGGATATCATCAAGTGTTGATGGATGAAGAGGACGCCGAGAAGACTGCTTTTACCACACCTTGGGGGACTTACTGTTACAGAGTCATGCCATTCGGCTTGAAAAACGCGGGAGCAACGTACATGAGAGCTATGACTGCCATTTTCCACGACATGATGCATCAGGAAATAGAGGTGTACGTGGACGATGTGATCATCAAATCCAGAACTCAAGGCGATCATGTGCGAGACTTGAGGAAATTCTTCGAGAGGTTGCGGAAGTACGATTTGAAGTTGAATCCAGCCAAATGCGCTTTTGGAGTCCCGTCAGGTAAACTTTTAGGTTTCATAGTCAGTAGAAGAGGTATTGAATTAGACCCCACAAAAATAAAATCCATCCGGAATTTACCTCCTCCCAGAACAAAGAAAGATGTAATGAGTCTTCTAGGCCGACTGAACTACATCAGTAGGTTCATCGCTCAGTTGACTTCTACATGTGAACCCATATTCAAGTTGTTGAAGAATGACGCTGCAATCAAATGGACAACAGAATGTCAAGAAGCCTTTGATAAAATCAAAGAATATTTGTCAAACCCTCCGGTCTTGGTCCCGCCAGAGCTAGGGAGACCTCTTTTCTTGTATTTAACAGTCTTGGAAAACTCTTTTGGGTGCGTCCTCGGACAACGTGATGCGACGGAGAAGAAAGAGCAGGCGATTTACTACCTGAGCAAGAAATTCACTAGTTATGAGGTCAAGTACACTTTGCTGGAAAGAACGTGTTGTGCTTTAACTTGGGTCGCTCAAAAATTGAGACACTACCTCCAAGCCCATACGACTCACCTCATTACTCGGTTGGATCCTTTGAAGTATATATTCCAGAAACCGATGCCCACCGGAAGATTGGAAAAGTGGCAAATCCTGCTCACTGAGTTTGACATAGTCTATGTCACTCGCACGGCAATGAAGGCCCAAGCATTGGCAGACCATTTGGCCGAGAACCCGATTGACGAAGAGTATCAACCATTGAATACCTACTTTCCCGATGAAGAGGTAAATACGACAGAAGTTGTTTCAGAAAACAGTCATGCTTGGAAAATGTTTTTCGATGGGGCGGTAAACGCTAAAGGTGTAGGGATTGGGGCAATCTTGATCTCTCCTGCTGGCCAGCATTACCCAGCCACGGCTAGGCTCCGTTTCTTTTGCACGAACAATACGGCTGAGTATGAAGCTTGTATCATGGGTATGAACATGGCAATTGATCAAGGTGTCGAAGATTTGTTGATCATGGGAGATTCAGATCTAATTATCAAACAATCTCAAGGTGAATGGGAAACTCGAGACGTTAAACTCCTCCCTTATCGACAGCACGTGAATATCCTTGGCAAGCGATTTGCATCGATAGAGTTCAGGTATATCCCACGATGTCACAATGAACTAGCTGACGCACTTGCCACTTTAGCTTCAATGCTACCTTATCCGGGCAACGCCCATGTCAATCCCTTGGAAATTCAAATCAGAGAAAGCCACGGTTATTGCAATGCAATCGAAGAAGGACCAAGCGTCAAGCCATGGTATTACGATATCAGGAAATTTCTGAAAACGCAAGAATACCCAGAACATGCTACTGGAGATCAAAAGAGGACCATTAGGAGACATGCAGGTGGTTTCTTTTTGAGCGGCGAGGTCATGTATAAAAGAACCCCGGATCTTAACCTTTTAAGGTGTGTTGATGCCGAAGAAGCAGGAAGAATCATGCACGAAGTACATGCAGGAATATGCGGACCTCATATGAATGGGTATGTTTTAGCCAAGAAAATCCTTCGAGCAGGTTATTATTGGATGACCATGGAGAAAGATTGTTTCGGTTTTGTCCGAAAATGCCATCAATGTCAGGTACATGGAGATCTGATTCATGCACCTCCAACTGAGCTGCATCCTATGTCAGCGCCGTGGCCATTTGTCGCTTGGGGAATGGATGTCATCGGCCCGATTGAGCCGAAAGCTTCGAATGGACACCGATTCATACTAGTGGCTATCGATTACTTCACAAAATGGGTCGAAGCCGTCACTCTCAAATCAGTCACCAAGAAAGCGGTGGTGGATTTTGTACACTCAAATCTTATCTGTCGTTTTGGTATACCCGCAACTATCATCACGGACAATGCTGCGAACCTGAATAGTCATTTGATGGAAGAAATATGCGAGCAATTCAAAATAACGCATAGGAACTCCACTCCTTATCGGCCCAAAGCCAATGGTGCCGTGGAAGCAGCGAACAAAAACATTAAGAAGATTTTGAGAAAGACAATCCAAAGTTCTAGACAATGGCATGAACAATTACCGTTCGCTTTACTGGGATACCGTACTACAGTACGCACATCGGTAGGAGCAACTCCATACTTGCTAGTCTATGGAACCGAGGCTGTGATACCGGCGGAGGTAGAAATTCCTTCACTTCGTACAATTGTTGAAGCAGAGATTGAAGACAGCGAGTGGGTTAAGACTCGATTGGAACAATTAACTTTGATCGATGAAAAGCGAATGGCTGCAGTCTGTCACGGACAACTGTACCAACAAAGAATGGCTCGTGCTTACAACAAGAAAGTACGACCAAGAAATTTCGAAGTAGGTCGGTTGGTTTTAAGACGCATTCTTCCACATCACCAAGAAGCGAAAGGAAAATTCGCTCCTAATTGGAAGGGACCATACATCATCAGGAAGATACTGCCGAGAGGAGCGTTATACTTGGGAGACATGGAAGGAAAAGATCCTAAAACAGCTGTGAATGCAGATGTTGTGAAAAGGTATTACGTCTAAATTTGCTTCAATGATGTCCTTACAAGTCGAAATGATTGAAGACTTTTATTCCCACTACCCAAACACTACCAACCCTTTTGTGAACCCTTTGAGCCGGTTACCTTTCTTTGGCTACCCTCTTTGGAATCCAAACAAAAACAAAATCCAAACAAAACAAAACAAAACAAAAAAAAAAACAAAAAATCCTGAACTACGTTCTGACTTGATTCCGAAAGGATACGTAGGCAACCTCTCCATGAGGTTCAGTCACACCAAACCAAAAATCCCAGTTTCCTCAAAAAATAAAACTGGGGCTGATGATATTGTTGATTCGGTTTAAGATCCGTCAAGATGATTCCAAAGTTGTAATTTTGTCCACAATTCTTGTTACCCAAACCGAGTACAAGTCCTTCAAGATCGATTGGAAGTTGTGAAAACATCATTGTTGCGATCCGAAGTTCCTGGAATGAAAAGAAATAAAATGAGAGAGTCTTATTGGTGAAAACCTTCGGGCACCATAAGACGATGGAAGTAGAGAAATACAAAATGAGAGAGCCTGTTGGTAAAAACTCGCAAAGAGTGCTATCTGGCGATGGTAAGAAGAGAAATGAGAGAGGTCGATTGGCGAAAACCCGCAAAGGGCGCTATCAACCGAAAAGTTTGTTTCACCACAAGAAGTCCCGGCACGGCTCCTTAGCTCGGAAACATAGACCCGTTTTGGTTCATAAGAAAATGGGAGTTTGTGACGATCAAGCATCTAGTCCGAGAAGCATGTCATGTTGGTTAAAGTCAGCATATACCTCAGATAAGTCCTTCTTTTCTCCCCTGAAAGGGACTCCTCTATCTTCGATACGTTTTTCCATTCTTTGATTCATTCTTTTTCTTTGAATCCTTTTCGGTTTAATTTTAATTCTGAAACTATTACAAAGGAAGGTGACAGGACCGGTTTTACAGGACTCCGCCTGGTAAAGAAGAAAAGAAAAATAGCCTCAGTGGTGTATTGTTACAATCCACGATTGGATCATAATGATCGATTGTTTCCAAAGAAAAGGAGTTTAGAAAGGAAACGGAAATCAAAGGCTAAGGTCTTAGAAGAGACGGAATAAGGCGGAAGGATAGAACCCACACGGAAAATCCTCATGGAATTCCGGGAATGAACCCGGTCAGTTTGAAAAGAAGTCACCCCAAAGACAATTGGTAGCGAACTTCTCAATGGAAATGGGAAAACGATCAAGCAATGAAGATAATCAAGGCCACAAAGTCAACCACTTTTTCAACTGATAAAATGTTCTTTGTTGAAAGCAGGTCTGTTTAATTGTGCAAGAAGAAGGTACAACTTAAAGAAGTGAAGTACGCAAGCATTGAAATGGCTTTGGAACAAGGAAAACACACAAAAGGGGAAGTTTCCTTTTAGAGCTTTATCTTATGCATTTGTCGATGGTTAAAAAGAAAGCCTAAAAGAAGGCCCAAAAGGAAGAATAAAAGAAAAGAAAATGAAAACTCCAAAAAAGAGAATCAAATCATATCAGTCCAATATCTGTTTGGACCCCGGTCAGAAAAACCGAGGGTCTTTCCGGCCAGAAAGCCGTGAAACTTTATCCCCGGTCAGAAAACCGAGGATCTCCCCAGTCAAAAACTGCGGAGCCATTTACTTTTACCCCGGCCAAAAAAACCGAGGATCCGACGGCCAAAAAACCGTTAGATATCGTTTGAATTCCGTCCAGAAAGCCGTGAAACTTTTATCCCCGGTCAAAAAACCGAGGATCTCCCAGTCAGAAAACTGTGGAGCCATTTACTTTTACCCCGGCCAAAAAACCGAGGATCTTGCGGCCAAAAAACCGTTAGACATTGTTTGAATTCCAGCCAGAAAGCCGCGAAACTTTTATTCCCGGTCAAAAACCGAGGATCTCCCAGTCAGAAAACTGCGGAGCCATTTACTTTAACCCCGGCCAAAAAACCGACGGTCTAATGGCCAAAAAACCGTTAGACACTGTTTGAATTCCGGCCAGAAAGCCGTGAAACTTTTATCCCCGGTCAAAAAACCGAGCATCTCCCAGTCAGAAAACTGCGGAGCCATTTACTTTTACCCCGGCCAAAAACCGAGGATCTGACGGCCAAAAAACCGTTAGATATTGTTTGAATTCCCGCCGTAAAGCCGTGAAACTTTTATCCCTCGTCGAAAACCGAGGATCTCCCGCCTAGAAACTGCGAGCCATTTACTTTTACCCCCGCCAAAAAACCGAGGATCCGACGCGCCAAAAAATCGTTAGATATTGTTTGAATTCCGCCGTAAAGCCGTGAAACTTTTATCCCTAGTCAAAAAACTGCGATCGAAAACCATGGAGCCATTTACTTTACCCCGGCCAAAAACCATGATGGCCAAAAAACCTTAGATATTGTTTGAATTCGGCCGAAAGCGTTGAAACTTTTATCCCCGTTGACCGAGGATCTCCGTCAAAAACTACGAACCATTTACTTTACCCGCCTAAAAACCGAGGATCCGACGGCCAAAAACCGTTAGATATTGTTTGAATTTCGGCTAGAAAGCCGTGAAACTTTTCTTCCCGGTCAGAAAACCGAGGATCTCCCAGTCAGAAAACTGCGGAGCCATTTGTTTTAACCCCGGCCAAAAACCGAGGTTCTAGCGGCCAAAAACCGTTAGACATTGTTTGAATCCCGGCCAGAAAGCCGTGAAACTCTTCTTCAAAATCCCGGCCAGAAAGCCGTTGAACGTTTGTGAAACCATGATTTTCTTACCCAATACCGAAGAGTCTTTTTAATCACTTTCCGTGTCACAACTAACTCACGAAATTTTCCTAGCAAAACTGGGGCAGAAAAATTTCGTTCGTTTGTTTGTTTTGTTGTCTAAATAGGTTTGACCTCGGGACGCAAGGAACGAGATAACCTACAAATGGGACATCAATCCAGAGTGAGAAAAGAAGAAAAGAATCAAAAGAAAAGATTTCAAACGTTGGAGTAAACAAAGGCGCGAATTGCTCAGAAGATGTTTGAAGTAACAAGCTCCGCCGACTCCGTTTCACTCAATGTTACAGAAATAAACAAGCACGTACAGCTTGTGGAGCATCAAGATTCAGATCGAGGTCTACAGCAAATCAGCCAAGATTCAAGATCAAGTTTTCAAGAGAATCATAGATAGGAATCTTGTAACTCATAGTTTGATAGCATAGCTAGTTCAACTTTAATTTCTCTTTTGGTGTAATAAGGAGGTCAGTAAGCAGTAAGCAGCAACAGCAGCAACGATAGCAACAGTAACGGCAAAGTGTCAGTCCACGGTAGTCCCAGCTACCGAAACTTCCCGAACTACATTGACCTGATTCCCGTTTAGCCCAGGATATGTAGGAAGCCTCCCGAAGCAAAGGCTCGGTCAAGATTTTTCCAAAGAAATGCTTCATACGGAGTGCTCAAAACAGGCAAAAAATCGCTCGTATTTGCTCATTATCTTTGCACGTAAACTCTTCGAGTTTACACGCAAAGAGGGGCAGCTCTGAGCACGTGATTTTTCCCTTACATGAGAATTACTCCCAAAATAAAAAAAATAATAATAATAATAAAATAGTTTTGTGTTGTGCGTTGATTTTTGTGATTTCGTGTTAATTTTCTCTTATTATTTGCATTTTTTGTGTGTGCATGTCTATTTGTTTAAATAAATAAAATACAAAAAAATATATTGCATCTTTTTATAAAATTCAAGTTTTGCAATTAAGAGTAATTAAGTTTGTTTTATGAAAAATGAAATATCACAAAAATATGCATTTATTCCGTTTTGTCATTTTAATGTGCCGTTGTGTGATTTTTTTTTTTTTACTCGTGCGTTATATGTTTTTAAGGGTCAAGTAATGTTTTATAGTTTAAATTTTGTTTTACAACTTATTTTTAGATTTGTTGTTAAATCTGTTAATTAAAAGAAGGAAAAGAAAAGAGTTGAAAATTAATAATACTCGGATTTGGGCCAGCTAAATTAAAATGTAAAGCCCAAAACCGAAACCCACCTCAACCCAGTCCAATAACCCACCTCAAACCCGGCTACTACCCAAACGACTTCGTTTTGGTTTAAACAACCGATCTTGGCCGTTGGATTCTTGTGATCCAACGGTCCGGATTATTCCATACATTTCAATATACCAAACAACCCCCCAAACCCTTTCTTTCAACTCATTTCTCCCGCCTCTCTCTAACCTAAAGCTTCCCCCTGTAACGCCACCGTCAGCCGCCGTCCGCCGCCTGCCGGAAATCGCCTCACGGCGGTTCCGGTAGGCCAAACCTCCCCAAATTAATACCATAGAACCTCCCAAGCCCCCTCTACACGAATTTGGCAATCGCTAACCTCGAATCATCCCTAAACGCGTCGAATCTTCGATCGAAGTTTCGAGTCAAAACCAAAAGCATGCCAAACCGCTCCAAACTCACCCCGAACACTCACATGACCTCCCTCATACCCCTACCAACCTTAGTTCCGTTCGAATCTGACCATAACCAACCAAGCCCCAAATCCCACCCTCATGAACCCTAATTTTCAAAAGGCTAATTTGAACCGAATTGATCATAAATTGAGGTCCAAGAGACCTTAGTCTAGGTGTTCTCAACCGAGAACACCTCGATTAAGGCCTGTTTGGCTTCAATAATCCGAGTCAAAGTCCAATTCCGGTTTGTCCAGCTTTCGATCTTCTTGAGGTAATTTTTCTTTTCTTGTTTGTTTCAATTGGGTATTTGCTTGTATTTTTTTTATTGTTTGTTTAGTCTAATGTTGTTGAATTCTTCTCAAATTTTCGCCCATTCTTTCTTCTCCTCAAAGACCTTTATTTGGTCAATTGCTTTTCTGTCTTTGTTTATTTGATTGCGTATGTTGTAGAATACGTATTCGCTTCGTTTAGCGTCGTCGAATATTTTAGTTTCATATTTTTTGTCTTTGGCCGAGATTGTTGGAATCACTGTTTTATCGTTTATTTGGTTATCGATTATACATGTCGTAGTAGTTTAATCGAATGTCGTCGTTTAATCTCGTAGAAATTGTTGTTTGAAATCCCGGGCAACGGGTCATTGTTGTTTGAATTGAATTGATCTGATATTCTGTGTTTGTTGGTTGATTTTGGTTGTGATTTAGCTACTGAGTTTGGTTATAGTTGTATAGTTCCTATTAGTATTAATCAAGTATTGGTCATATTTCAGTTGATTTCTTTACATTTTTCGATTTAAGGTACAGAATTAGAATAAGGGATTTAAGTTTTGGGATTTAAAAATTTATGAAAAATGTGAGTTGATCTGTCAGTTTGGGAATCTCAGATTAGTTAAGAAGGAGTTTTGAATTTGTTTTAGCACCTTTTGTTAGTGGAAAAGCCAGAAGTAACGTGTGATTCAAAGGAAATGGATTAAAATTTTAGTTTGCCCATACCAATTTAGTTTTAATAATGAAAAGTGGCTTTTTGTCAGTGGTTTGTGATAGCAGAACAGGCTGCTCTTAGGCTGGAAAGTGGAAAACATAGAGGGAAGAACATGGCCCTTTTGATTCAAAACAGAAAACAAAAAGGGGAGGAGGGGGGGTTGGGCAAAGCGGGCTCTCAGTTTGTTTATATAGGTTTGAAAAAACACACACAGGATACCAACACTCACGAGAGAACATTCTTTGAAAAAATAGATACACACACACACTGGCAGTACACATTATACATACACAGAAAAGATCACTGGCAAGTAACACATAACAGAGAGAGTTTGAAACAAAAACAGTGTTTCTGCTTCTTCTAGTAGATCTATCTCTCTTTCTGTTGGTAATCAAGCTTTGGATTGGTTGAGTTCATATTTGGGATAATTTGGAACTTGTTTTGTCCATTCTAATTGTTCCATTGCTGCTGGAATTTTTGCTGTGGATTTTTAAATCTATGTCTGGTGTTGTATTGATATTGCTGGAATCTGCTACTGTGGTTTAGTGCTGTCTGCTGCTGTTGACTTACCTCTCCTTCTTCTCATTTTCCAATTCAGGTACACACTCGAATTAGCAGTTGATGTAATCACAAATAAGATCGGAACGAGTCGATTTTCAGATTGCAGTTATATGTTAATTTGGATATGTATAGGTGCAGTTTTGCTTAAGTTGATAAGTAGAGATATGTATGTAATTTGTTTGATTTGAATAACACTATGAATTGTTAATTGGAACACCAGTTTTGAAAGCTTATTCATATGGAACTATTTTAAATGGTGTGTTTCTCTGTTAATTGGAACACCAAATTTTAACTGTTAGATTCGTATGGAACTATTTTTTTGTAAGTCATCAATGGTTGTTTCGTTGGAGTATACGCAAATTTGGAATGAAGGGTGATTTAGCTTACCTATGTTAGCATTAATGAAACAATCAGGTTAATTGGTATGACCAAACTAAAATCTATTTTTTTCAATTTATAATTGTAAGTTAGTAATTCAAACGTGTTCAGGGAACTTAACTTGCTATAATACTGCAAATAATCGTTTTTGGATTCTCGCTCAATTGGTTTAAGGTAAAAAATGAAAATATTCTATTACCATAGCATACATTCTTAGGCTTTCCCCTTATTTGAGCAGTCTTTGAATTTAGCGGATTAAGGATAGTAAACAATCTTACTTTTAATAATTGGATCAAGGTGAATTATTTCTATTTCGCACATTTTGATCAATTTTCCGTTAGTTTAAATCTTTTCATTAATCTCCGGCCATAAGTAAAAACTAGGAAATAATACATCATTTGGTATGATTTTTTTAATTGAAAATAAGTTTAAGGGATACGCTTTTTTAATAAATCGATTTTTTTGGTTTGGTTCTACAATGGCTTTAAATCGGCATAGTTTCAAATAAGTAATCCGGATACTTTTTTTATTATTATTTACATATCTGTCGAAGTCCGAGTCCATATTGTAATTAGTCCTTCTTTTGGTATGTTTTCAAATTAATAGAGCGGTTTAAAGTTTAATCAGAGCATATAATTTATAAGCATGTATTAAAATCAGATAATCTTTAGCCATTTATAATAATTGAAGCGACCGTGCTAGAACCACGGGATCCGGGGGTGCCTAACACCTTCCCTCGGGTCAACCGAATTCCTTACTTAGAATTTCTGGTTCGCAGACTTCATTGGAAAGTCGAAATTTCCTCGATTCGGGATTTAAATAAATTGGTGACTTGGGACACCTTAATTTATTCCAAGTGGCGACTCTGAAATAAATAGAATAATCCCGTTTCGAATATTGTCACTTAAATTGGAAAAACTCCCTTACGCTTCTACCCCGGATAGCGGGCGCGCCAAAAGGAGGTGTGACAATATTTTTTTCGTAATATCGTAAGTTTATTCATCATATTACTGGTACATGATACCATGAAACGATGACAAAACAATATAATTCATCCAAACATTGTATCCATCAAACAATACAATACAATACATTACAATATGATACAATACATTATGAGACAATATTTAACAACCATCCAAACAAATTGTTAAGGAACTTTAGCACATAAATTTGTATTTTGCGTCCAAATTTACAGATTCAATTTGATCAGTTTGATGAGGCTACCCCCCCCCCCCCTCTTCCATAAAGAGCGCTTTAATATACTTTCTTAGTAGGTCTACCCAGAACTCGGATCAGTTGAAAGTTGATTCAGTAAATTTTGAGTATCGAATATTTTAAAAAATGGGGGGGGGGGGGGTGGCTTTTATCATAAGAGCATATGATACTATTCTTACAGCCAACCAATTAGATTTTGAACGTCGAATTTTAGAGAGTTGATATAATGATAAATATAAACTTACATATTACTCAATACAACTTTAAGCTAACTGTTTGCCTAGAAAAATACAAGTAATAATTAAATTTGATTTGTGGTTTCAAAGATATGTGACTTAATTTAATATCAATTAAGAATCAAGAAATATAAAATAGAAATAAAAGATAGAAGTGAATCAAACCAATGTTACTTAACAACAATGGCCTCGAGACAGTGACCTCGAGGTAGCTTATGACAGTAAGAAAAATTAAGTAGGAAAATCAAAGTTAGAACAATTAAGCTAAGGGACAATTTTGACGAACAACAGACAAATAGTAGAGAGTATATTCTTTGTCCAGTGAAAAGATGGTGTTTCAAATGATTGGGATCCCCTTTTTATAACAGGGGAACCCTAAATAAGGAATATTTAATTTACGGTAGAGAATAATCTTGGTACAGCCGTCTAACTACCTAGTATGTACAATTATATTCCTTGATTTACGCTATAATTTTGGGGACATGGCAGGAATCCAGCTCGTTCTGGTACAAATCCGTAATGGTACTATTTTAGGGTAGAACACGCCCGACCTCGATATGCATCATGCTTCACCTTCGAATCCGGATCTGGTCCCTAGACCTCGGACCTGGCCTTAGTCGGACTCGGCTATCGGACGACCTCTCAAGTATATAGATCAAAAGCATTCGATCTCGACCGTATACACTAACTTAGTATTGCTTTTGAAGAAATAATTGGGAGAAAAAAAATCTAAAATAGAACATCATAAAAAACATCAGACATATACAATAAATTAGAAAAATATTCTACTTAGAGCAACAACAACAACAATAATCCAGTAAAATTCTACTAGTAGGATCTGAGGAGGGTAGTGTGCACGCAAATCTTATTCATACTCCGTAGGAGTGAAGAGGTTATTTCCAGATTATTAAGAGCGATATTAAATTATGTTATTTAATCGATCTAACAAGTTGCTTCAGTCTACTTTGAGCTTTAATTATGTTGTTTGATCGATAAACAAAAACAACAACAATCCAGTATAATCCCACGTAGTGGGATCTGGGAAAGATAGTGTGTACGCAGACCTTACCCCTACCCTAGGGTAGAGAAGCTATTTCCAAAATAGACCCTCGACATCCTTCCCTCCAAGAACTTCACACCTTGCTCTTGAAGAGACACGAACTCACAACCTATTGATTGGAAGTGGAGGTTGATCGAAATCGATTCTTCGCTTGCCAGAAAGAGAATGCGCATTCATTTGATCCCGATCCTTGTGGATCGAAAGGTAGACTAGACTGGACCTGCACGGCCCTCCTAATAATATCTATAAATGGTTTGTTTTTGGTAATAGATGAACATTACCATATGTAAATTCAGGTGCATGATAGATATTGGTACTCCAGTGCATTTCTCCGTCTGAATCAGAATAAATATGTTTTCGAACCTTCTCTTTAAAATTCCAAGTGGATATTCATGTGCGAATCTCAGCAATTACTTGTTTTGATTCTACATATTGATCGTTTTGAACAAAACATCTGAGATCTCTGGGGAAGAGGATCAAGTTGGCCCTTGCGAACAGCTTGATGCACTATCTCCCTTCAACCCTTTGAGCAAAATGCGGCAAAAGAAAATGAAGAAAAATCTATGGACTAACCCATCATCTCCACCCCGTAGGAACTACGAGATTACCCCAAGGACGCCTTCGGTATCCAGGGGTCACGGATCGACCATAGAATCCTGTTCAATAAGTGGAACGCATTAGCTATCCGCTCTCAGGTTGGGCAGTCAGGGTCGGAGAAGGGCAATGACTCATTCTTAGTTAGAATGGGATTCCAACTCAGCACCTTTTGAGTGAGATTTTGAGAAGAGTTACTCTTTGGAGAGCACAGTACGATGAAAGTTGTAAGCTGTGTTCGGGGGGGAGATATTGTCTATCGTTGGCCTCTATGGTAGAATCAGTCGGGGGACCTGAGAGGCGGTGGTTTACCCTGCGGCGGATGTCAGCGGTTCGAGTCCGCTTATCTCCAACACGGAACTTAGCCGATACAAAGCTTTATGATATAGTTGAGTTGAACTCCAAGTCAGCATGACTCTTCGCACAGGCGTAGATAAAACTTAGGATACTTTACTTGTATTTCTACATAATATTATAGTCTTGATATTGATAAAAGGCACAATGGCCTAAATGACACCTATACTTGTCCCACTTTGTCATGCCGGTCCCAAACTTAATAATTTGCACACTCCTTCAAATCCTACTCGTAGGATGCCACATCAAGAAAATTAAACTACATAAGCTCCAAGTCATTTATTATGGCCACATAGAAAAATAAAACCAAAAATGATTATTATCCCCCAAACCCAAAATTTCCCTCATTTTATACTTATCTACTTAGTTAGGGTTCATAAAGTATGAACCACTTCTGTCTTTCCTCTGTTCTCCGTCATCTTTGCCGGAATTTTATGTTCAAAGCCAACTTAAATCATGTTTGATTATGCTTTTGCCGGGCTTTTTTTTTTTTTAAATGGTAGGTAAAGCAATGGCGGAACAGAGAGGGGCTTAGATCGAGGAAAATCAATGACGGAACGGAGAGGAGCTCAAATCAAAGAAATCAATGGCGGAACATAGAGGGGCAGTAATTATATAATTAACTTTTTGTCTTTTTATCACGTTGGTAGATTTATGTGCCCTAGCGTAATTCTTTTTCACTAAATACAAAATAAGGTAGTAGGGAAAGAACATAGCTGCAGATCTATTACTCCTTATTCTTTTGAAAATGGAGGAAAAGAGCCTATAGGTTCCCAGAGAGGCACATCTGAAAATTGGTCAGCATCCACACATTATGTGTAAGCTAAAATTTGCATATTGAAAAATTAAAATAAATTAGAGAAACTACTGTTAGAAAACAGGTTGGTGAGCTCTTTAAAAAAGATAAGAGATTGGAGAAACTGCCATGGCTGCAAACACCGGTTGCTCAGAGACACAAGAAAAAATTATTATCATAGCCTCAAATTTTTGCTACAATTATTATTAATTCTTATATTAATGACTATTTTTTCTTATTTTAATTATTTTTGTTTCAAAATATTCATATTCCCGCTCATTTGAATTACACTCACTTTGTGCAGTTCAACTATTATTTTGCCACATGTGCTTGGTCTACGGTCAGAGATGTTTAAATAACAGGCTTTGATCAAGTTAAAGTCTTTGGATGGTAAATTGTTAAGTTTGGGGACCGACATGACAAAGTAGGACAAGTATAAGCGCCATTTAGGTCATTCTGCCTAGATAAAATGATCAAAAAGTCTATATAGAACCTTTTATTTTATTCATAAAACAAAAAAGTGAACATTTCTAGATCAAAATGTTCATATTCACGCTCATTATCCGTGTGAATTACACTCACTTTGTCAGCTCAATCATTATTTTGCCACATGTTCCTGGCAACGGTCAGAGAGGTTTAAATAATAGGCTTTGATCAAGTTAAAGTGTCTGGATGACAAATTCTTAAGTTTGGGGACCGGCATGACAAAATAGGACAAGTATATGCGCCATTTAGACCATCCTGCCTTGATAAAATGATCAAAAAGTTTATACAGAACCTTTTATTTTATTCATAAAATAAAAAATTGAACATTTCTTGGTTCATAATGTTCATATTCACGCTCATTATCTGCATGAATTACACTCACTTTGTTAGCTCAACCATTATTTTGCCGCATGTTCTTGGTCAACGGTGAGAGAGGTTTAAATAATAGGCTTTGATCAGGTTAAAGTGTCTCGATGACAAATTCTTAAGTTTGGGGACTGACATGACAAAGTGAGACAAGTATAGGCGCCATTTAAACCATTCTGCCTTGATAAAATGATCAAAATGTCTATATAGCACCTTTTATTTTATTGATAAAACAAAAAAAATGAAGATCACGAACCCGGATTCTTTCAAGTAGAAAAGGAATTAACCAATGCTACAGCAAATCAAGTTGTCTGGACCTGCCACTATATTTATTTATAATATGAAAATTGTATGCTATAAGGTTTATTTCCTCTTTTTCACCCTCAACTACACCTTCACCTAATATATAAAATAATATCTCAATTGTTTATTGGTAAAATAAAAGAGCATGAACTGTTGGGTTTAATATATTTAATTAGTATATTAAATATTTAAAAGAGGGTGAATGGGAAATGGAGGGAAATAAAATTTTGAGTGAAATTTCAAGTTCTTCCTCCTTGGTAAATGGGCATTGTCCTATATTGGAAGAGGAAGAGGTTTTATGGGTATATAAGCAATTGCTCTTCTTCTAGCTCTTAAAGACTTGAGAAGAAAGCAGGCCTCGCGCCGTCGTCGTCGTCGTCGCTCGCTCGGCTCGGCTTCGGCTTCGGCTTCAGCTTCGGATTCAGATTCGGATTCGGATTTGGTCAAATGATCGATTGATTAACTTTTTGGACAAAATTAATATTGATGTTGAAAGTAGTAATCATAGTATTTTTACTAATGAAAATATCATTGAAGGTCTTGTTATCAGAAACATTCCAAGTAGAAGCAATGATTGAGAAGTTGCCTTCTTTGTGGAAGGACTTCAAAAACTACTTGAAACACAAGTGCAAGGAGATGTCCCTTGAAGATCTCATTGTTCGGTTGAGAATCGAAGAGGACAATAAAGCTGCTAAAAAGAGAGGCCGTGGAAACTCAACAATAATGGGAGCAAATATTGTTGAAGAGAACAAAAAGAGGAAGAAGGCTTCTGGACCAAAATACAACCCAAGCAAGAAGCGGTTCAGTGGAAACTGCTACAACTGTGGAAAAATCGGACACAAATCTATGGAGTGTCGTGCTCCAAAGAAAGACAAGAAGAAGGGTAAAGCAAACATGGTTGAAAAGCATAATAATGTTAGTGCCATGCTTTGCGAATGCAACTTGGTAGGCAATCCTACAGAGTGGTGGATTGATTCTGGAGCCACTCGCCATGTTTGTGCTGTTAGAGAAGCGTTTGCTACTTATACTCCTGTTGGACCCGATGAGACGATTTCTATGAGAAATGCTTCAAAGGCTAGTATTGAAGGATGTGGGAAGATATTTCTCAAAATGACTTCCGACAAAGTGGTGACTTTGAACAACGTCCTTCATGTTCCCGAGATTAGGAAGAATTTGGTCTCTACTAGACTTCTTGTTAAGAATGGTTTTAAATGTGTTTATGTTTTCGATAAGGTTGTAATAAGTAAGAACGAAATGTAAGGTTACCTCACTGAAGGTCTTTTCATGCTGAACATAATGGTTGTCGAAAATAATAATAAAATTTCAGCTTCGTCTTACTTACTTGAGTCAAATGAATTATGGCATATACGTTTGGGTCATGTCAATTATAAAACCTTATGGAAAATGATTAATTTGGAAGTATTGCCTAAATTTCAATGTGACAAATCAAAATGTCAAGTATGTGTGGAATCTAAGTATGTTAAACATCCTTATAAGTCGGTTGAAAGGAATTCAAATCCTTTAGACTTAATTCACACAGATATTTGGGACATGAGGTCAATACCATCTCGCGGTGGAAAGAAGTATTTCATAACTTTTATTGACTATAGTACTCGATATTTCTATGTTTACTTACTTAATAGTAAAGATGAAGCAATAGACGTATTCAAGAAATACAAAAAATGAAGTTGAAACACAACTTAACAAGAAAATCAAAATGATAAGAAGTGATAGGGGTGGTGAATATGAATCTCCTTTTGAACAAATATGTTTAGAATATGGAATTATTCATCAAAAATGGCCACTTATACGCCCCAATCCAATGAAATTGCAGAAAGAAAGAATCGTTTATTAAAGGAGATGATGAACACATTATTGATAAATTCTGGTTTGCCACATAACTTGTGGGGGGAATCCGTACTTACGGCTAGCCGAATATTAAATCGAGTACCCCATAGCAAAACACAATCCATTCCATATGAAAAATGAAAAGGAAGGAAGCCCAACTTGAATTATTTTAAAGTGTGAGGGTGTTTGGCAAAAGTGCAAGTTCCTAAACCCAAAAAGGTAAAAATAGGACCGAAAACCGTTGATTGTGTTTTCATAGGATATGCGACTAATAGTAAAGCATATCGATTTCTTGTTCATAAATCAGAAAATCCCGACATTCATAATAATACGGTTATAGAATCAGATAATGCTGAGTTCTTTGAAAATATATATCCGTATAAAAAGGAATGTGAGTCGATTAGTGAAGGATCTAAACGACCTCGGGAAGAAACAAAAGAAAGTACATTTAACCAGGAGGATCCAAGGCATAGTAAATGTCAAAGAACGTCTACTTCATTTGGACCAAATTTTGTGACTTTCTTATTGGAAAATGAGCCTCAAATATTTAAAGAAGTCATGTCTTCTTCGAAATCATAGTTATAGAAATAGGCAGTCCATAGTGAAATAGAATCCATATTGAACAACCATATATGAGAATTGGTTGATCTTCCTCCTGGAAATAAACCGTTGGGTTCAAATGGATCTTTAAGAGGAATATGAAATATGATGGAACTATTGACAAATATAAGGCAAGACTTGTGGTCAAAGGGTATAGACAACGAGAAGGTGTACCGACCCGGCCCGTCGTTACGGGAATTACCACCCCGTTACGTTGCATTTACATGTTTTACGCTTTTATATCAGTGTTAGGATTTATCGGGATGAATTCGGACCAACATCCGGGCACTTGAGACTTGGAAAAACCTGCAGAAAATTGCAGGTCAGTGCAGCAGAAAATAAGCCTTCGCGTTCGCATGAAGGCAGTCACGTTCGCGAAGGCCAGGCGGACTGATGCATCGCGTTTGCATGAGAGAGGGTCGCGTTTGCGAAGGAGAACAAGGCGAAGCATCGCGTTCGCGAGGGCACCTACGCGTTCGCGTAGAAGAAATCCGGCGGCTGGGGGAAATGAACTTCGAGGACGCGTGACTTGGCGTCACGTTCGTGATGAATTAGCGGAGCAGGGCATCGCGTTCGCGTGAGACCCATCGCGAACGCGTAGAGCAAATATGCCTAGCAGTAAATTAAAAATCAGAACAGACCATCCGCGGGTTTATACACCATAAACACGAATTTTGAACCCTAGAGAGAAGAACTCACGGGAAAACGCTAGGATTTCATCGGGTAATCATCGGAGGTAAGATTCTTGACTCAAAAATATAATTTTATGGTAGAATTAACATCAATCTTCATGAAATTGGGTAGAAACTGTGAAGAATTATGGCCTAGGTATTGAAAATGAATTTTTGAGTTTTCAAAGGCCATTCGAACTTCGATTTTGATAAATTTTATATGCACAGACTCGTGGCAAGACGAGGATTGAGTTGGTATAAGTTTCTGAATTTTTCGGACAGCGGGCCCGGGGTCGGGTTTTACCAACTTAGTGTATTTATGCGTTTTTCATGTAAATTGAAATGGGTTATGTTTCTTTGACCCGTAAATGACATAATTATTGTTGTTTGAATAGATTCTACGCGCGAGGCAGCGAATTATAAAGGAAAGGGCATTGGGGACGAGTCTACGACCGGCTAGCGGTGAGTAGTTTGTGTATATGGTAGCTTGGCTTACCACATTGTGACGCTAGTAGGGCGTGGCTCGCACCCCGTGGCAGGTGCGAGATTGATTGTGATTGGGGATTGAGACTTGGTCCATCCTGGATATGAATAATATGCTATTAGTGATGGAAAAACACTGTGTTTGACATATTTGTGGGTTGTAAGCCTTGTTTGGGGCCTTGTGCCGACCTGTAGTATCCCTAGGGAATAGTATATATGTGATAGCTATACTTGCTTAATCACCGATCTCAATCCTGGTTTTGAAATCACAGTATTGAAATGCTAAGTCACCTGTTTTGCAAAAATTAAATAAAGGTTAAAGTATTTTCATAATTTATGAACTAGAATCTGGAAATGAGTAACTTGTGCTGTTTGAGACTTATCTGATTATTATGGACTGAGGATGGATCGGTCTGTACGGCGCAGCGGTTTATATGACATGAGGATCGTGCTGCATGCCGCAGCGGTATTTGCTCTTGGGCTATGGGAGCCCCTTGTCACGCCCCAAATCGAGGGACATGACCGGCGCCTGACCGGGTTGCCCCAGTCAAGCGGACCTGGGTGCCTTTCACTCCCACGCGTTACCCCTGTGTTGACTGTTTCTCATTAACCAATTATCTTACCAATAAAGACGGATTTCACAATACATAAACATAACCATGTGATTTATTTACTAACAATTCATAATTTATATTTACAACGCCCCATACATATACATAGGCCACAATCCCACAGTTTACATGTCTATGGAGCCTCTAGGATACAAAAAGGGAAATACAATACTTGCCGGTAACAAGGCTTCGGCTATACCTTACAAAACCAAAATGAAATCTAAACCGAGTGGCATGAACCACACAAGGCCCCGAGGAAGAAAGGGGCTCACCAAAACGGGCGGTGGAAGGAGAAGGATACTACTGCCGATGAGCTGAAGTGCCTGCTACTGATCCACCTACAATCATAACAAGAATGTAGCGTCCCCGGCAAAAGGGACGTCGGTACACTTGAATTGTACTGGTATGTATGGACAAACTTTGTCCCAAGTAAACTCAAGCCATTAAACAAGAATCATCGTGTTAAGACAGCCAATAGATTACATCAAGAAATCAATTAAGCTAACTAACCATGTTCCCAACCTTTTACTCATTTCGGATAAGCCTCAACACAAGCACATTCAAGGTCACAAATGGAACAACGACCAATCAACAACATAAATTGCAAGTAGTCAAACATAGGAGCAATCAGTACTCCCCAGGTTGCAAACTCTCCTGCTGTCTCCTTTCACAATTTCACATTATTGATTTATGTATCAATTTTCAATAGCGATTTCGATCGCTTTCCATCCTTATTGCCCCTGACCACCCTTATTACCTCGGCCACCCTTATCACCCCAACCCAAACCTTATTTCACCACGTCGCGGCGCGCGACACGACCCCGCCTTACAGTTGAAAACACAACAATTTCAAACAGCAGATAAAGTACTACACACAATTTCAACAAGTTCAAATAAGCAACTTGCACATTGTTTCATGTTCTCAATTACTTCTCAAGCCAATATCACAACCAAGTTACAATGTTTCCACATTCAATAATATTCACACATGTATATTCAACAATTTTCCATAATTCAAGTGTTTCATCTCTTTCCACAATAAACCAATTCTCAAGTGTTTCGATTTCTCTTCCACAAGGTGCCATATAGGCCATCATAATCATTATTCACAAATTCTTTACCCAATTCAACTCTCATTTACCTTTCGGCTCATATTTCATACCACAACACTCATAGTTCAACAACAACTTTGAATATCCAACAACAACATCAAATAATCACATACGATTTCTCAAATCAACACATGCCAAACAATTTTACACATAAGGGCGATTTCACAAGAATCAAAATTAGCCATACATACCTGGTGATGAGTTTTCTTCCTACTTTATGATTACCCAAGATATCCTACTCTTGCCAACCTTGTTCTTGAAGACTCTTACTTCTACTCACTTCTTTTTACTTGAAAATATTGGGGAAGTTGAATCCTTGCCCTAGGATCCCTTGGAATTAAAATGATTGGAACAATCCTTGAAGATGCAAGATTTCTCTCTCTAAAAACCCTCTCTTCTTCTCTCTAATTTTTGGTGAGATGATATGATAAAAATGAAGAAGAGGTGTGTTATATTAAAGAAGAGATCGGGTCAAAATGTTACAAAAATCTGGGCCGGGGTCAATTATGCGGTCACTATGCGACCGCAGAACACACATGCGGTCCGCAAAGTGACCGCAAAATGGCCTCAAAATTTACAAGTTTCTGTTAAGGAATGCGGCCGGAATGCGGTCCGCATGTTTGATCTGCGGTCGCAAAATGCACCGCAGATTTGACATGCGATCGCATATCGACCGCACATTTGACGGATTTTGAGAAACTCTCTGGAACGATTTGCGGTCAGAATGCGGTCCGCATGTCAGGTTTGCGGTCGCATTCTTGACCGCATATTTGACATTTTTCGGAAAAATTATTTCTCTACATTTTTGAAACTTAAATCACTACCAAGGGTCCGAACCGCGGCGAGCAAGCTCGCCGCGAAGAATTCTACGCATTCCTAACACATTATTCGGACCATGACACCACATCTACTAGGTTTTATGCACAAAAATTTTACGGGGCCTTACATCCTCCCCCCTTAAGATCATTCGTCCTCGAATGAGGATTTTGAAATAAATGAATTTTGAAAGACATGATATGCAAGCTGTCAAAATTTTGATTAACTCTTATATTTTAGAAAAATTTTGCCAGAGTTTCCTTTGTATTATGGACATATCCACCTGTCAGAGGGCCCCCGAAACACATTACCAAACAACAATATACAATTACAACACTTTTCACAACTTGTATACACTTTCTTACCTCAACGAATGCACATATTCTATCACATTGTTACAATTGCACATAAACTAGTCACTTCAATGAATTCTTACCTTATTTAACCATTTTAACACACCATGTACACTTAACAAATCATTACCAATCTACACTTACTATTAGTTGCTTATTAAACACGTAAATCTTTATAAGGCTTTCATTTATCAAGAACGGTTCAAGTGACCCAAGGTAACAACACATTTAACTCATTACAAAATGAAGGGGACTTTACTAATACTGAGAGGGAAACAACTTAGGCAAGATGACAGTTACTAGGAGTAGGAGGGTCACCTAATTTCTTCTAGGCTTGATCGAACAAATGGGGGTACTTTTCCTTCATCTCTTTTTCCGCTTCCCATGTGGCCTCCTCAACTTGTTGACTTCGCCACAATACTTTAACAGAGGCGACTTCCTTATTTCTCAACTTACGGACTTGCCTATCAAGAATGGCAATTGGAACTTCTTCATATGACAGATCTTCATTAACCTCTATAGCTTCGACTGGCATGATGGTGGATGGATCTCCAATTACTTTCTTCAACATGGACACATGGAATACCGGATGCACTGATGACATCTCAGGAGGCAACTCTAGCCTATAAGCAACTTGACCAACCCTTTGAATGATCCGATATGGCCCGACATACCTAGGACTCAATTTCCCTTTCTTTCCAAATCGCATGACTCCTTTCATAGGAGATACCCTCAAGAACACCCAATCATCGACTTGAAACTCCAAATCCCTTCGACGAACGTCTGCATAGGACTTTTGACAACTCTGTGCTGTTTTCATTCTCTCCTGAATAACCTTGACCTTTTCCATAGCTTCGTACACCATATCTGGCCCTAGCAATTCCGCTTCACCTACCTCAAACCACCCGATTGGCGACCTACATCTTCTCCCGTACAATGCCTCAAACGGGGCCATTTGAATGCTAGCATGATAGCTCTTATTGTAAGCAAATTCTATCAGTGGCAAGTGTTCATCCCAATTACCTTTAAAATCTAAGACACAAGCCCGCAACATATCTTCAAGCGTCCGAATGGTCCGCTCGGCCTGTCCATCGGTCTGTGGATGGAAAGCTGTGCTGAGATTCACCTGAGTTCCCAAACCTTGCTGAAACTTCTTCCAAAAGTTAGCGGTGAACTGAGCCCCGCGATCTGAGATGATATAAAGTGGAGTGCCATGAAGTTTTACTATCTCCTTGATGTACAATCTTGCATATTGCTCCGCGGTATCGGTGGACTTGACAGGCAGGAAGTGAGCTGATTTGGTGAGTCGATCTACTATCACCCATATTGAATCGAACTTATGCTGTGTGCGAGGTAAGCCCACCACGAAATCCATATTGATCATCTCCCATTTCCACCTTGGTATTTCTATAATCTGAGTTAATCCACCAGGCCGTTGATGCTCGGCCTTCACTTGTTGACAGTTCGGACATTTAGCTACAAAGCTTTCTATATCCCTTTTCATACCGTTCCACCAATAAATCTCCTTAAGGTCATGATACATTTTTGTGGAACCTAGTTGTACAAAATATCTGGAAATATGTGCCTCTGCCATTACCTTTTCCCGAAGTTCGTTCACGTCCGGAACACATAGTCTGTCTTGACACCGCATTACACCATCTTCACTGCTGAGTACAAATGCC
Organism: Nicotiana noctiflora; assembly: GCA_032618575.1. Taxonomy (NCBI): domain Eukaryota; kingdom Viridiplantae; phylum Streptophyta; class Magnoliopsida; order Solanales; family Solanaceae; genus Nicotiana; species Nicotiana noctiflora. Next base: position 125,905 of record JASVEL010003813.1, on the reverse strand, counting down.
GAGGTCTTGTCATTCATAACTACTTCCTTTACCCGAACTAATGCTGGATCCATGGACTGTTTTTCCTTGATTTCCGCGACCAATGATGATTCTGCTCCATTATGCACAAAAATATCCCCCTCGTCTGACGCTGAGATACGAACCCCCAAACTGACTAATTGGTAAACCTCTCGAGCCAGGGGTCTCTGATCCACACCCAAATGAGCCAACTACCCATGGATTTTCGACTAAGAGCATCGGCTACCACATTTGCCTTCCCTGGATGGTACAATATGTTCATATCATAGTCCTTGAGCAATTCTAACCACCGCCGTTGTCTCAGATTTAGCTCCTTCTGCTTGAACAAATACTAGAGGCTCTTGTGGTCTGAAAACACATCTACATGAACTCCATAAAGATAATACCGCCATATTTCAAAGCAGACACAACTGCCGCGAGCTCCAAATCATGTGTCGGGTAATTCTTCTCGTGATTTTTGAGTTATCTCAAAGCATACTCTATAACCTTTCCGTGCTGCATCAACACACACCCTAACCAACCATGGAGGCATAACTTTCACCTTAATACTTTACATCGATAGCGGAACATCCTTACTATATTCCTCATACATAAGACTTTCCACGAATTGAGTTCCACTATAATTTCCTTGATGTGGTTACGACCCCATGTGAACAATTGCTACTAACTCTTCATAATTCTTAACCCAAGGCATTGCTGAATGTGTTTTCTCATATGACCTCCTGTCTCAAATGAATAGCACTAGCTAACTTTGCACATATACCCCGAATAACACTAACTTGCACGGCATTGTATCGAATGTAAAGTAGCATTGTGCTCTAACTTTTCTTAACCAACCTCTTCTCCCCATATGTGAATTATAGACTTTAAGAAACTGCACTACTTCCCCTGTGAAATTTCCTACCATCCCTCATTACGGTTAAACACCTCTCAAAACGTATATCAACAACCTTTATATGCATATGACTTACGAAGGGTCACTATCCCGAGAAGGGTATTCTCTGAAACTTTAAATCCTCCTCAATACTTCAACAACAACTTTTGGTTTCACTCTTAAGTGTAAGGCTTAGTCCACTTGATTCTATCTCGGATGAGTAACTCGCCTTATTCCCCATGTTATAGTTACCAATAAAGTTCCCTGATATTGCCGCTTAAGAGTTATCATGCCAAACACGTCTAGTCTGTCACGAGTTTTCATCCTCTTTCAATCCATTCCGAACCTTTCATTCCCATCTTGTTTTGCGGATAGTGCATAATTAATAGCTTTATTGTTCCACACATCTGTCTGCCTCCTGTGAACTTGAAAGATCATTATGTCTTGTTTAATCATTTTACAGTACCACAACCTCACCAACGATAACCTCACTTCCCATTGTGTGTAGACATGAACTATCTCTAGACCCCTTTAGTCGATATTCAGTGTCACCCATGTCCGTTGCATTGCGGTTAATCCCTCATAACCTTTATTAACACTTGTGCCCTAAGTGAGTCCACCATTCTGATGCAAAAATTGTTTTAAATAACCATGACCATCTCAATTTAAAGGTTTTCTCACCATTTCTTCTCACCTCATTCTTCCTAGTTAGTGAATAGCCACGCACTCTTCCATATATTACGTGGTCTCTTACCTTAGGCATTCCATCCGGCTCACCTCTTAACTCTTATTGGGACATATGTAGCAAGGAGTGTTCGTCTGAACATCACTTAACACTTATCTATTTGTAAGGCTCTTTAGAGGCTCTCTATCAAGCCCCAATTACCATCTTGGGTTGTCGTGGCAACACATTCATTTCTCCCACTCGTTTTGGCTTTCTTAGTATCCCGAAACTTTGTTTAAATCACAAATCTATGATTAGCCCATTCTAGGAACTCACAATCGTTCACATTTGACATATGGTACCTCCTTGGGTCCCATTTCTCCCGACCTTATGACAAGTAAAAGTCTCTTTACAAACATACTCTTATTTTCTAGAATCGTTGACCCCATCAGTCATATTGCCATGCGTGAAGAATTTACATTCCTTAATCTCTTTTCTAGACCACACATGTCTTCACCAAAATATTCAAATATCATAGCTACATGGTCTCGCTCTTGTTTCATTGTATTTAAGTGGCCTCACGGTGGTCCTCCCTCTCCCACGTGGGGAAAATATCCTGGATCTTGACACAAGTCTTGAGTGTAGAAACTTTAGGAACATATGCCTCATATATCTATACCTCTTATATATATACTCGACCATTAGGAAAATTTAAGTCACCATAGTATTGATCTCATAAGTTCCCTTCTCCTATTCAGCCACGTAGGTATGGGATTCCAAGTCCCCACGCATATCCTTTATGAGTGTAACGCAACTTCGTACATTTCTGGGTCCTTATAACGTTCGTAAGACAAGGGTCTTCTCACCTAGGGTCCAATTGAGTCTTATTTCATAACTTTTTACCTCATATGAGAGACTTACACCCTCCCCATTAATCTCTTAGTCATTATCTCATATATCACGTGCTTATATAACCAATATTCTTTCACACCTTACGATCAATTTTATACTTATTGCACTAACCATGCTTGCTATTTAAGCTTACATATCAATCATCAAATCAATGCCTCTTCGTGCGGGTAATCACTTCCAATCCTTTCCCCAAATAAAGTATACTTGTAGTACTATGTACTTATACTATATATATTCATACAGTTTATTCAACAAAATACATGTGCAATCTCCATAACACCCATGTCTTTTCCCATTGGTCCTGACATATGACAACACTACATAAAATAGACGAAAGAGCATTTAAACTTACCTTGAATCTCAACGCACGGGTTACAAAACAATCTTATAATCAAGCTTTATCGCACGATTTGGAGTGATGAAGAAGGGTAATATTCCTAAATGTCCGTGTAGCCCCCTACTTATATGATGTGGTCGACAACACACCTATAAGAAGGGCACTACTAGACACGGCTCCGAGACATCCTAGGACACTTTAAAAACCATATGCTCTGATACCAAGTTTGTCACGCCCCAAATCGAGGGACATGACCGGCGCCTGACCGGGTTGCCCCAGTCAAGCGGACCTGGGTGCCTTTCACTCCCACGCGTTACCCCTGTGTTGACTGTTTCTCATTAACCAATTATCTTACCAATAAAGACGGATTTCACAATACATAAACATAACCATGTGATTTATTTACTAACAATTCATAATTTATATTTACAACGCCCCATACATATACATAGGCCACAATCCCACAGTTTACATGTCTACAGAGCCTCTAGGATACAAAAAGGGAAATACAATACTTGCCGGTAACAAGGCTCCGGCTATACCTTACAAAACCAAAATGAAATCTAAACCGAGTGGCATGAACCACACAAGTCCCCGAGGAAGAAAGGGGCTCACCAAAACGGGCAGTGGAAGGAGAAGGATACTACTGCCGATGAGCTGAAGTGCCTGCTACCGATCCACCTACAATCATGATACGAATGTAGCGTCCCCGGCAAAAGGGACGTCAGTACACTTGAATTGTACTGGTATGTATGGACAAACTTTGTCCCAAGTAAACTCAAGCCATTAAACGAGAATCACCGTGTTAAGACAACCAATAGATTACATCAAGAAATCAATTAAGCTAACTAACCATGTTCCCAACCTTTTACTCATTTCAGATAAGCCTCAACACAAGCACATTCAAGGTCACAAATGGAACAACGACCAATCAACAACATAAATTGCAAGTAGTCAAACATAGGAGCAATCAGTGCTCCCCAGGTTGCAAACTCTCCTACTGTCTCCTTTCACAATTTCACATTATTGATTTATGTATCAATTTTCAATAGCGATTTCGATCGCTTTCCATCCTTATTGCCCCTGACCACCCTTATTACCTCGGCCACCCTTATCACCCCAACCCAAACCTTATTTCACCACGTCGCGGCGCGCGACACGACCCCGCCTTACAGTTGAAAACACAACAATTTCAAACAGCAGATAAAGTACTACACACAATTTCAACAAGTTCAAATAAGCAACTTGCACATTGTTTCATGTTCTCAATTACTTCTCAAGCCAATATCACAACCAAGTTACAATGTTTCCACATTCAATAATATTCACACATGTATATTCAACAATTTTCCATAATTCAAGTGTTTCATCTCTTTCCACAATAAACCAATTCTCAAGTGTTTCGATTTCTCTTCCACAAGGTGCCATATAGGCCATCATAATCATTATTCACAAATTCTTTACCCAATTCAACTCTCATTTACCTTTCGGCTCATATTTCATACCACAACACTCATAGTTCAACAACAACTTTGAATATCCAACAACAACATCAAATAATCACATACGATTTCTCAAATCAACACATGCCAAACAATTTTACACATAAGGGCGATTTCACAAGAATCAAAATTAGCCATACATACCGGTGATGAGTTTTCTTCCTACTTTATGATTACCCAAGATATCCTACTCTTGCCAACCTTGTTCTTGAAGACTCTTACTTCTACTCACTTCTTTTTACTTGAAAATATTGGGGAAGTTGAATCCTTGCCCTAGGATCCCTTGGAATTAAAATGATTGGAACAATCCTTGAAGATGCAAGATTTCTCTCTCTAAAAACCCTCTCTTCTCTCTCTAATTTTTGGTGAGATGATATGATAAAAATGAAGAAGAGGTGTGTTATATTAAAGAAGAGATCGGGTCAAAATGTTACAAAAGCTGGGCCGGGGTCAATTATGCGGTCACTATGCGACCGCAGAACACACATGCGGTCCGCAAAGTGACCGCAAAATGGCCTCAAAATTTACAAGTTTCTGTTAAGGAATGCGGCCGGAATGCGGTCCGCATGTTTGATCTGCGGTCGCAAAATGCACCGCAGATTTGACATGCGATCGCATATCGACCGCACATTTGACGGATTTTTGAGAAACTCTCTGGAACGATTTGCGGTCAGAATGCGGTCCGCATGTTGATTCTGCGGTCGCATTCTTGACCGCATATTTGACACTTTTCGGAAAAATTATTTCTCTACATTTTTGAAACTTAAATCACTACCAAGGGTCCGAACCGCGGCTCGCAAGCTCGCCGCGAAGAATTCTACGCATTCCTAACACATTATTCGGACCATGACACCACATCTACTAGGTTTTATGCACAAAAATTTTACGGGGCCTTACACCCCTCCGGAGTCTGTACACACCCCCAGTGAGCGCCGTCGACGTGAAATGGATCGGGCTACATGCCGTAGCAGTTATGTGCATTGCATTGCATCTTTATCTGTTGAATTATTCTGTGGTAGCTATATTGTACTGTTGATGCTAGTTCGTAGGAGGATCGGACTATAGTTTAGCTTCATATTGTGGTATTCTGTGGATTTCCTCCTTTCAGCTGCTTATATATATTTATTACTCACTGAATACTTAGTACTCAACCCTACTCCCTGCACCTTTTGTGTGAAGACTCAGGTACTCAGGAGCAGTAGACGAACATTTCCAGCTTTTGCAGAGTCATTCCGAGTCTTTGAGGTAGCTGCCGACGTTCGCAGAAACTAGCTTCTCTTCCTCTTTTCAGTTGCTATTTTATGTTCGGACTTGAGTATTTCCATACGGTATTCTCTACTTTTGTTTGGTTCTGTTAGAGGCTCTAGACTTGTGACTCCGGATCTTTGGGAGTGTTAGTTGTTTTTCGCACTTCTCAGTACTTTTGTTCGTATTATTATTATTGGAGTTCTTTGACTCATATATTCTTCTTGGGATGTCAAATTGGGACTCATATTCATTGTGATAAACAATTGTTGGTCTGGCTGGCCTAGCTTAATTATTGGACGCCATCACGACCGAATTTGGGTCGTGACAAGTTGGTATCAGAGCCTAGGTTACTAGGACTCGCGAGTCATGAGTTGTTTTAGTAGGATTTCGCGGATCGGTACGTAGACGTCCGTATCTATCCTCGGAGGCTAAAGAACTTTAGGAAAACCTCACTTTTCTTGGATTCATATTGTGCGGTTTGTGTTATCGTGAAACTAAACTTTTCCATATTCTATTCTTTCGCAGATGGAGAGAACACGTGCTAGCGGATGTGGCGGACGTGGCGGACGACCACCATTGGCACCCAGAGGTTGTGGTCATAGTAGAGGTAGGGCAGCAGTACCAGCACCTGCTGACCCACCAGCTGACCAGACTCAGGGTCAGATTCCAACACCGGTAGCCCAGGTTCACGATCATGTACCAGCTGCCGACGCTCCGGCAGCTCAGGTGCAGGCACCGGCAGTTCCTATTGTGATATCGGGTCTTCAAGAGACTTTGGCTCAGATTCTATCAGTATGCACTGGCTTGGCTCAGGTAGTTGCAGCCTCTACCGCAGCGTCTTCTTCACAAGCAGGGGGAGGGAACCAGACCCCCGTGGCTCGTACACCCAAGCCGGTAGTACAGGGTATTCAGGCATCTGGGGCAGCTCCAGTTCAGCCAGTTGCACCCGTTGCACCAGCTCCTGCTCATGTGGTTCCAGTTATGCCCGACGATGAGCAGCGTCGTTTGGAGAGGTTTGAGAGGCTACAACCTCCAGCATTCAGTGGTGCTGAGGGCGAGGACGCCCAGGGTTTTCTTGATAAATGTTAGCGTATGCTTCGCACCACGGGTATTCTGGAGTCCAGCGGTGTTGCTTTCACCACTTTTAAGTTCACAGGTGCAGCATTTCAGTGGTGGGAGGATTTTGAGAGGCGTAGGCCCACTGGGGCAGCGCCCCTCACTTGGCAGCAATTCTCCACGGTATTTTTGGAGAAATATGTGCCTCAGTCCCAGAGAGAGGAGATGCGTCGTCATTTTGAGTGGCTGAAGCAGAGGGATATGACGGTTACTCAGTATGAGATGAGATTTACACAACTAGCCCGTCATGCCATGTGGATGATTCCGACGGACAGAGAGAGGATCAGGAGATTTATAAATGGTCTTCTCAATCCCATTCGTATATTGATGACCAGAGAGAGAGCTTCGGCAATTACCTTCAAAGAGGTGGTTGATGCTGCCCGTCATATTGAGACAGATCACCGTAGAGAGTGTGAGGAGAGAAAGGCTAAGAGGCCTCATGGTACTGGCAGTTACAGTGGTGCTTCGTCTAGGGGCCAGCCTCAGCATAGCAGGGGTCGTTCATTCAGATCCCATTAGTCAGGACGTGCAGACTCCAGTGGAGTTTCATCATATCGTGGTCGTCAGGGCCATCAGGGTCATCAGGGTCAGCAGGACTGTCAGCAGAGTCAGCCTGCATTGAGTGCTCTTCCAGCTCAAAGCTCTACTCCTGCTTCTTCAGCTCAGGATTCATCTGCAGCGAGGGGTCCTCAACAGCCCCTTCTTCCATCTCCGGGCCGTTGTTTTGAGTGCGGCGACTTGGGCCATATTAAGAGAGAGTGTCCTTAGTGGCTTCGTAGGCGGTCTCAGTAGAGGGATCAGCCCTCGTCTTCTACTCATGTTTCTTCATCGCCAGCACAGTCAGCTAGGACTGGTGGCCAGGTAGCCAGAGGTCGCCCTAGGGGCAAGGATCGTACTGGCGGAGGCCAGGCTCATTTCTATGCTCTTCCGAATAGGAAGGACGCTAGTGCCTCAGATGTTGTCATTTCAGGTATTATCTCAGTCTGCCACCGGGATGCTTCTGTATTATTTGATCCCGGATCCACCTATTCCTATGTTTCTTCCTATTTTTCACATCATTTGGGTATGACCCATGGTAATCTTGCTTTGCCCGTACATGTGTCTACCCCGGTGGGGGATACTGTTGTTGTGGATCAGGTATATCGATCCTGTCTTATTACTATTGGGGGTCTGGAGACCCGAGTTGATTTGTTGCTATTGGGCATGGTATATTTCGATGTGATTCTAGGCATGGATTGGTTATCTCCTTACCATGTGATTCTGGACTGTCATGCCAAGACAGTCACACTAGCTATTCCAGGTAATCCGAGGATCGAGTGGCGTGGCTTGACTGATTATGTGTCCGACCGGGTGATTTCTTATATGAAGGCCCAACGAATGATTGGGAAGGGTTGTTTATCTTATTTGGCCTTCATTAGGGATGTTGAGGCTGAGACACCCAGCCTTGATTCGGTCCCCGTTGTGAGGGAGTTTCCGGATGTATTTCCAGAATACCTGCCGGGCATGCCGCCTGACAGGGACATTGACTTTGGTATTGAATTGGTGCCAGGCACTCAGCCCATTTCTATTCCTCCCTATCGCATGGCACCAACGGAGTTGAAAGAATTGAAAGAGCAGCTTCAAGAACTCTTAGATACGGGTTTCATTCACCCGAGTGTGTCACCTTGGGGTGCACCGGTATTGTTCGTGAAGAAGAAAGATGGCACAATGAGAATGTGCATTGATTACAGGCAGCTGAACAAGGTAACAGTGAAGAATAAGTACCCATTGCCTCGTATTGAGGACTTATTTGATCAGCTTCAGGGAGCTAGTATATTTTCTAAGATTGATCTTCGATCGGGCAATCATCAGTTGAAGATCAGGGACTCTGACATCATGAAGACAGCGTTCAGAACGCGATAAGGGCACTACGAGTTCCTGGTGATGTCTTTCGGGCTAACTAATGCCCCAGATGCATTCATGCACTTGATGAATAGTGTATATCGGCTGTATCTGGATTCCTTTGTGATTGTGTTTATTGATGACATTCGGGTGTACTCGCATAGCTAGGAGGAGCATGCTCAGCATTTGAGAGTAGTATTGCAAAGATTAAGGGAGGAGAAGCTTTATGCAAAGTTCTCCAAGTATGACTTCTAGCTTGGGTCTATGGCTTTTTTGAGACACATGGTGTCTAGTGATGGTATTCAGGTTGATTCGAAAAAGATAGAGGCGGTGCAGAGTTGGCCTAGATCGACCTCAGCCACTAAGATCCATAGTTTCCTCGGCTTGGCATGCTATTATCGCCGGTTTGTTTAGGGTTTCTCATCTATTGCTTCACCGTTGACCAAGTTGACACAGAAGAATGCTCCATTTGTGTGGTCTGATGAATGTGAGGAGAGATTTCAGAAGCTCAAGGAGGCTTTGACCACAACTCCGGTACTTGTGTTTCCATCAGCCTTGGGGTCATATACGGTGTATTGTGATGCTTCTAGAGTTGGGCTCGGTTGTGTATTGATGCAGGAGGGTAGAGTTATTGCATATGCTTCTCGGCAACTAAATCCCCACGAGAAGAACTACCCTGTTCATGATTTAGAGTTAGCTGCTATTGTTCATGCCTTGAAAATTTGGAGGCATTACTTGTATGGTGTATCTTGTGATGTGTATACAGACCACCGCAGCCTTCAACATTTGTTTAAGCAAACATATCTCAATTTGAGGCAGCGGAGATGGCTTGAATTGCTTAAGGACTATGATATTACCATATTGTATCATCCCGGGAAGGCCAATGTTGTGGCCGATGCATTGAGCCGGAAGGCTATTAGTATGGGCAGCTTGGCGTATATTCCAGTTGGGGAGAGACCCCTTGCAGTTGATGTTCAGACGTTAGCTAATAAGATGGTGAGGCCGGATATTTCTGAGCCCGGTCGGGTTATGGCTTGTGTAGTACCTCGTTCTTCTTTATATGATCGTATTCGAGAGTGCTAGTATGATGACCTACACTTACTTGTCCTTAAGGACAGGGTTCAGTAGGATGATGCCAGAGATGTCACTATCGATAGTGATGGTGTGTTGCGGATGCGGGGCCGGATATACGTGCCTAATGTTGATGGCCTTCGTGAGTTGATATTGGAGGAGGCCCACAGCTCACGGTATTCCATTCATCCAGGAGCCGCAAAGATGTATCAGGATTTGAGATAGCATTATTGGTGGAGAAAGATGAAGAAAGATATCGTGAATCATGTGGCTCGGTGTCTAAACTGTCAGCAGGTCAAGTATGAGCATCAGAGACCTGGTGGTGTGTTCCACTGTATTAATATTCCTTAGTGGAAGTGGGAAAGGATCACTATGGACTTTGTTAGTGGACTCCCTCGGACAGCGAGGAAGTTTGATTCGGTTTGGGTGGTTGTGGATAGGCTGACCAAGTCAACTCACTTCATCCTAGTGTGTACTACATACTCCTCGGAGTGGTTGGCAGAGATATTCATCTATGGGATCGTGAGATTGCATGGAGTTCCCATTTCTATTATATCAGACAGAGGTACCCAGTTCACTTCTCAGTTCTGGAGGACATTTCAGCGAGAGTTAGGTTCACAGGTAGCCGGAAACAGCCTCTCTACCCTTTCGGGTAGGGGTAAGGCCTGTGTACGTATTACCCTCCCCAGACCCCACTTTGTGGGAACATACTGGGTAGTTGTTGTTGTTTAGGTTCACAGGTAGAGCTGAGCACAACATTTCATCCTCAGACGGATGGGCAGTCTGGGCGTACTATTCAGATATTGGAGGACATGTTGCGTGCTTGTGTCATTGATTTCGGTGGTTCATGGGCTGATTACTTGCCTCTTGCAGAGTTTGCTTATAATAATAGCTATCAATCCAGCATTCAGATGGCACCGTACGAAGCTTTATATGGAAGGCGGTGTTGGTCTCCAGTCGGTTGGTTTGAGCCCGGCGAGGCTAGGTTGTTGGGGACAGAGTTAGTTCAGGATGCCTTAGACAAGGTGAAGGTGATTCAGGAGAGACTTCGCACAGCTCAGTCGCGTCAGAAGAGTTATGCGGACCGGAAGGTCTGAGATGTGTCATATTCAGTAGCTGAGAATGTGTTGCTGAAGGTTTCGCCTATAAAGGGCGTTATGAGGTTCGGAAAGAATGGAACGTTGAGCCCAAGGTTCATTGGACCTTTTGAGGTGCTTAGGAAAGTTGGGGAGGTGGCCTATATGCTTGCTTTGCCACCCAGTTTGTCGGGAGTTCACCCGGTGTTCCATGTATCTATGCTCCGGAAGTATGTTGGTGACCTGTCTCATGTGTTAGACTTCAGCACGATACAGTTGGATGAGGACTTGACCTATGATGTGGAGCCGGTAGCCATTTTGGGTCGACAGGTTCGTAAGTTAAGGTCTAAAGATATTGCTTTAGTGAAGGTGCAGTGGAGAGGTCGTCCCATGGAGGAAGCAACTTGGGAGACCGAGCAGGAGATGCGGAGCAGATATCCACACTTATTTGATACTTTAGGTATGTTTCTTAACCCGCTCGCGGACGAGCGTTTGTTTAAGTTGGGGGGAATGTAATGACCCGGCCCGTCGTTACAGGAATTACCACCCCGTTACCTTGCATTTACATATTTTACACTTTTATATCAGTGTTAGGGTTTATCGGGATGAATTCGGACCATCATCCAGGCACTTTAGACTTGGAAAAACCTGCAGAAAATTGCAGGTCAATGCAGCAGAAAATAAGCCTTCGCGTTCGCGTGAAGGCAGTCGCATTCGCGAAGGCCAGGCGAACTGATGCATCGCGTTTGCGTGAGAGAGGGTCGCGTTCGCGAAGGATAACAAGGCGAAGCATCAAGTTCGCGAGGGCACCTACGCGTTCGTGTAGAAGAAATTCGGCAGCTGGGGGAAATGAACTTCGCGGACGCGTGACTTGGCGTCGCATTCGTGATGAATTAGCGGAGCAGGGCATCGCGTTCGCGTGAGACCCATGGCGAACGCGTAGTGGAAATATGCCTGGCAGTAAATTAAAAACCAGAATAGACCAGTCACGGGTTTATACACCATAAACACGAATTTTGAACCCTAGAGAGAAGAACTCACGGGAAAACGCTGGGATTTCATCGGGTAATCATCGGAGGTAAGATTCTTGACTCAAAAATGTAATTTTATGGTAGAATTAACATCAATCTTCATGAAATTGGGTAGAAACTGTGAAGAATTATGGCCTAGGTATTGAAAACGAATTTTTGAGTTTTGAAAGGCCATTCGAACTCCGATTTCGATAAATTTTATATGCACGGACTCGTAGCGAGACGAGGATCGCGTTGGTATAAGTTTCTGAATTTTTCGGACAGCGGGTTTTACCAAATTAGTGTATTTTTGCGTTTTTCATGTAAATTGAAATGGGTTATGTTTCTTTGACCTGTAAATGACATAATTATTGTGGTTTGAATAGATTATACGCGCGAGGAAGCGAATTCTAAAGGAAAGGGCATTGCGGACTAGTCTACGATCGTCTAGAGGTGAGTAGTTTGTGTATATGGTAGTCTGAGGGTTCGAAACCCGGCTTAGCACATTGTGACGCTAGTAGGGCATGGCTCGCACTCCGTGGCAGGTGCGGGATTGATTATGATTGGGGATATAGACTTGGTCCATCCTGGATATGAATAATATGCTATTAGTGATGGAAAAGCACTATGTTTGACATATTCGTGGGTTGTATGGGGCCTTGTGCCGACTTGTAGTATCCCTAGGGGATAGTATATATGTGATAGCTATACTTGCTTAATCACTGATCTCAGTCCTGGTTTTGAAATCACAGTATTGAAATGCTAAGTCACCTGTTTTGCAAAAATTAAATAAAGGTTAAAGTATTTTCATAATTTATGAACTGGAATCTGGAAATAAGTAACTTGTGCTGTTTGTGACTTATATGATTATTGTGGACTGAGGATGGATCGGGCTGCATGGCACAACAGTTTATATGATATGAGGATCGGGCTGCACGCCGCAGCGGTATTTGCGCTTGGGCTGTAGGAGCCCCTCCGGAGTCTGTACACACCCCTAGTGAGCGCCATCGACGTTAAATGGATTGGGCTACACGCCGTAGCGGTTATGTGCATTGAATTGCATCTTTATCTGTTGAATTATTCTATGGTAGCTGTATTGTACTGTTGATGCTAGTTCGTAGGAGGATCGGACTGTAGTTTAGCTTCATATTTTGGTATTCTGTGGATTTCCTACTTTCAGCTGCTTATATATATATTTATTACTCAACTGAGTACTTAGTACTCACCCCTACTCCCTGCACCTTTTGTGTGCAGATTCAGGTACTCATGAGAAGTAGACGAGTATTTCCAGCTTTTGCAGTGTCATACCGAGTTGCTGAGGTAGCTGCCGACGTTCGTAGAACCTAGCTTCTCATCCCTTTTTCAGTTGTTACTTTATATTCAGACTTGAGTATTTCCATACAGTATTCTCTACTTTTGTTGGGTTTTGTTAGAGGCTCTAGACTTGTGACTCCAGATCTTTGGGAGTGTTAGTTGTTTTTCGCACTTCTCAGTACTTTTGTTCATATTATTATTATTTCAGTTCTTTGACTGATATATTCTTCTTGGGATGTCCAATTGGGATTGATATTCATTGTGATAAACAATTGTTGGTCTGGATGGCCTAGCTTTATTGTTGGGCGCCATCACGACCGGATTCGGGTCGTGACAGAAGGTCTTGATTATTTTGATATAAACTCTCTAGTTACAAGAATTACAACCATACGAACGTTAGTAGCGTTAGCTGTAGTTTATGGTCTTGAAATTCATCAAATGGATGTTAAGACGGCCTTCTTAAATGGAGAGTTGGAGAAATAAATCTACATGCAACAACCAGAAGGGTTTGTGGTTCTAGGTAAAGAAAAGAAGGTCTGTAGACTTGTTAGTCCCTTTACGGATTAAAACAAGCACCCAAACAATGGCATGCGAAATTTGACCAAATAGTGTTAGTCAAATGGGTTTAAGATAAATGAATGTGATAAATGTGTGTACATTAAAAATGTTCCAAATCTTATAGTCATTATTTGCTTATATGTGGATGATATGCTTATAATGAGTAATGACATTGCCAATATAAATGCTACTAAGCGTATGCTAACTAGCAAGTTTGATATGAAAGACTTGGGAGTTGCTAATGTAATTCTAGGAATTAAGATCCATAAGACTTCTCAAGGTCTGGCGTTATCACAATCTCATTATATCAAGACATTACTTGAAAAATTCAAGCACTTGGGCTTTAAAGTTGCAAAGACTCCAATTGACGTGAATCTTGCATTAGCAAAGAACAAAGGCCAAAGCATATCACAATTGGATTATGCTCGTGTGGTGGGTTGCTTAATGTACATCATGAATTGTACACGACCAAATATAGCCTGTGCTATTAGTAAATTGAGTCGATATACGAGCAATCTAGGCCAATCTCATTGGATGGCCATAAAACGAGTTTTGGGGTACTTAGTACATACCCAGGACATTGCTTTGCAATATAGTAAATATCTTGCGGTCATTGAGGGATACTGTGATGCAAATTAGATCACCGAATCAACTGATTCCAAGTCCACAAGTGGATATGTATTTACCATTGGTGGAGGAGCGTTATCTTGGAAGTCGTCCAAACAGACTCGTATTGCCCGCTCTACAATGGAGGCTGATTTCATAGCCTTGGATAAAGCCGGTGAAGAAGCTGAATGGCTCCGAAATTTCTTGGAAGATATTCCATTTTGGACCATACCCTTGGCACCAATATGTATACACTGTGATAGTCAAGCGGCAATTGAAAGGGCTGGGAGCGTTATGTATAACGGTAAATCTCGTCATATACGACGAAGATAAAAAACCGTTAGACAATTACTCTCTAGAGGAATTATCACGATTGACTATGTAAAGTCAAGTGATAATGTGGCGGATCCACTTACAAAAGGCCTAACTAGAGATATAGTTGAGAAATTATCAAAGGGAATGGGACTGTGGCCGAGAACAAGTCATAGTGACGGTAACTCTACCTAGAATACTGGAGATCCCAAGATTTAGGTTCAAGGATATCAAACAAAGTCATTTGTGACCGTTCAACATTGTCTAATAAACCTTTGGTCCATTCTCGTATAAGACAATGTTCAGTACCAAGGATAAAACATTAAGGCTTTTTAATGATTTCTAAATTTGATACGGGGTATATCAAATAGTGTATCTACGGGATGACACGTTTAGGAATCACCTATGTAAGTGTGAAGTGTTAGCTGCTTCAAGGAGAATTTTGTAAGGCCAATTCTCTACGCATTTATAAAACCAGGCGGTGTTCATGGCTGAAACGAATATAACAATGAGAACCAAAGACGGTTAAGGGTTGGTTGTGTGACTTGTGGTTGTCTAGGTATACATCGAAGTTCGACGGTTCAAAGATATCAAATCTACCGATTGATCGAGTATATCCGACATAAGTTCACTACGAAAAGTTCAAAGGGAAACCTACTTATCCAGATGCAATTAATCCTTACTTGCGAATCACAAAGTTTTTCATGCATAATTCCGTGATATAGCCATTCCCCATTCATGTGGGGGAATGTTGGGTTTAATATATTTAATTAATATATTAAATATTTAAAAGAGGGTGAATGGAAAATAGAGGAAAATAAAATTTTGAGTGAAATTTCAAGTTCCCCCTCCTTGGTAAATGGGCATTGTCCCATATTGGAAGAGGAAGAGGTTTTTTATGGGTATATAAGCAAATGCTCTTCTTCTAGCTCTTAATGAGTTAAGAAGAAAGCAAGCCTCGCGCCGTCGTTGTCGTCGCTCGCTCGGCTCGGCTTCGGCTTCAGATTCGGATTTGGATTTGGTCAAATGATCGATTGATTAACTTTTTGGACCAAATTTATTTGTTAATAGTATAATATTAATAGAAATGTTGTTAGATATTTATTTTAATAACAGAATATTAATATTAAATATTAATATTAAATCCAATCTATTTTTCTGTTTTGGTAACAGAAAAGTAACTACCATCTTCAATTTTCCCTCTTTATTTTTCCTCTTTAGTGTTGAATGAATGGCTATTTATGTAATGATATTTATGCCGTGGGCGTCTTGCATAAACAGCCATTCTGAACAGTTGCACCTCTTCTGATTTCAGCCATACTTTTGGCTATAAATATAACACTATTCTACTCAGAATTTTACTACGGATTTTCTGAGTTTCTCCTCATTTCTTCTGCATACTTTTAGCATCAAACAAAGCAAAAAGTAAGTGCGATTTGCTACCGAACTTTGAAGTACCACTACACCAGTGTGTAATCCGTTCTATCCTAGGAAGAAATAATCCGTAACCTTGGGTACTAGGAGGGGATTAAATTCCTTAAGAAAATACTGTGAATTTAGTGGGCTCGAATTAATTTCTTCATTTCTGTTTATGCATATTCTTATTTGTATTTATTTATATTTTTAGAGTTATTTTATAAATACAGTGTACTAACATGAACAACAAAGCAGCGAATCTTTGTTATTTTCATCTTGTTACATTACCAAAAACATAAAGGAAAATTGTTGCTATAATATTTTAACTTAACCTATGCTAAAAGAATCCAACGGTCCAAGAAATTGTTATTATTTAAAGATCACATCACATCTCAGTCACGTCTCTTTTAAAGATTCAAAATCGTGACAATGTAATTGAGACCCGATCATAAAATCGTAACAATATAATTGAGATTACGATCTTCGAAAATCGTGACAATATATGTTGAATCATGTATTAATTATTCACAAGTTCAAAAATACTACCAAACAAGGGATTACATACACCAAAGTTAATACATATATTATTTTCCCATAATACTACTACCAAACAACCCCTAATTGTTAATTGTTAAAGCCTTAAAAGCAAGCTTTGATACTTTGTAGTACTCTTATGAGATTACGAGTTAACTTGTCACGACCCGGATTTTTCTCACCATCGGGATTGTGATGGCGCCTACTCATGGTAGCTAGGCAAGCCAATTCACTCACCATCTTTCTGTTCATACCATCATTTTTGTTCTCATATTTAATAGCAAGAAAATTACTCAAATTTCTATATGCGGAAGTCCTTCGAATAAGAGATGAATAATAGTGTAAAGTACTGACATAAATCCTCTACCCAAGATTTGGAGTCACCAACTCACGAACTACTGAGGAATAACTACACATAATGGTCTGAAAGAAAATAAATAGTAACCATCTGTCTCGGAACAATGAGACCACAACAATAATAAAAGTAAATAGAGGAGACGCCGGGCCTGCGGAAGCCTGCAAGCTACCTCGGTCTCGGAAGTACGATGATCCCGCTAGTGTACTATGGCTGCTGCTCCTGCTCAAAACCTGGACCTGTGCAAAAACGCACAGAAGTGTAGTATCAGCCCAATTCGACCCCCTATGCTGGTAAGTGCCTTGGCCTATCCCGGTGAAGTAGTGGACAAGCCTAGGACCAGACACTCACATAAACATGTGCAGTTCTATATATGTATGTACCACAAAATAACGGAGATATTGAGTAACACAACTAACAAAGGAGGTAACATGCTGGGGGAGTACAATCAGCAACACATAATAAATCAGTAAGATAAAAACGAAGTGTAGCAGAAAAAGTTATTGCAAAAGCAAGAAATTTAAATGGTTGCACGGCATCACCCTTCGTGCTTTTACTCTCATCCTCACCAAATAATCAAATAAAAGTGCACGGCATCACCCTTCGTGCTTTTACTCTCATCCTCACATCCATGGCACGACAATGATCCTTCGTGCATGGTTTAAGTAACAATGGCACGGAATGTCCCTTCGTCCATAAATAATAAACATGGCACGGAATGATCCTTCGTGCATAAATTAAGTAACAACGGCACGGAATGTTCCTTCGTGCATAAACAATAAAACAAGGCACGGAATGATCCTTCGTGCGAACATAAGTAAAATAAAATGGCACGACATCACCCTTCGTGCATTATCACTCTTTCTCACCCAAATAACAATCACAGTCAAGGGCAAAAGAATGAAACAAGTAATATGAACCGTCCCGTCAAGGGAAACAATAATCACAACAATATCCCGGCAAGGGAACAACATCAACAACACAACAAAGTCCCGGCAAGGGAAAAAATAATCAACCCGGCAAGGGCTCAAGAACATGACTTAAGAACATCCCACATTAACTCAGAACATATATCAACAAACGACTCACGGTCATGCTAGACGCCAGTGTATAGATCGCCACGCTATACACCGCACTAGATCACATTGCAAATAGCAATTATCACATTCAATCCTATTCCCTCAAGCTACGATAGATCAAACACTTACCTCAAAGCCTTGAAGTCCAATTAACCTCCAATTATCATTTTACCTCGAAATTCAACCTTCAACTCGCTCGAATCTAATCACAATTTGTCCAATTACTTCAATAACTACTATATAAATTGGTTTGGATGCATAAAAATTGTTTTTTCAAAGTTTTACCCAAAATTTCCCAAAACGCTCCCGGTCCCACGTGGTCAAAACTCGGGGTTCGGACCAAAATCCGGTTACCCATTCCCTCACGATTTCAATTATACGATTTGTTTCGAAATCGAACCTCAAATCGAGGTCCAATTCCCCAATTTATGAAAAACCTAGGTTCTACCCGAAAACAACAATTTCAACCATAAAAACCTTTGATTTCTCTTGGAAAACATGTTTAATGATGTTAGGAATTGAAAGAGTTGAGTAAATTGACTTACAAGTAATTTGGAGTGATATTGCTCTTGGAAAATCGTGTGTGGTGTTTTGGGTTTTGAAAGAATGGTGAAAAAGGGGTTTAAAATCGTTTAAGTATCAGACTGCACAGCTGCGGATATGGGAATTTGGAACATATGTTCGCAATTCCGAACATGACAAGTCTGGGCAGCGGAACTCGCATTTGCGAGAATATGTTCGCATTTGCGAACATAGGCCAATACATGGCCACTTCGCATTTGTTCTGTTCGCATTTGCGAACCTGTACCTTTCCTGGGCAGCATCGCATTTGCGAGGGTCCGTTCGCATTGACGAACCAAGGCTTTTCCTGGCCAACTTTGCATTTGCGAAGGTTGGTTCGCATTTGCGAACCAAGGCCAATTCTGGGTTATCTCGCAATTGCGAGTAAATCTTCGCAATTGCGAAGTGTCAGTTGGGGGAAATACCAGCTGTGTGCTTTATCAAAATTTGCTCTAACAGCCTATCAAATCTTTACCCGAGCCCTTGGGATCCAAACCAAACATGCACACAACCTCAAAAACATGCCACGAACTTGCTCGCGCGATGAAAGTGCCAATATAACATCGTTTTCGTAGAATTAAGCCTCAAATTCATGATTTCTTCTTTTAAACTTCATAAGCTTTCAAATATGGAACTCATGGTTCAAAACACATCAAACGACGTTCAAATTCCATCAAAGTTGCAGAAAGTGCTTAAATAATATATAAGACTTGTACCGGGCGTCGGAACCAAAATACGAGCCCGATACCATGGTCTTTTAATCAATTTTCATTTCCATTTTTATTAATAATTTCAGCAAAACAAGTTAACAGAAAAATTCATATCTTGGGCTCTAGGCCTCGGAATTCGACTCCAGACGCATGCCCGAGTCCCATATTTTCCTACGGACCTTCCGGGGTCGTCCGATCTCGGGTCCAGGTCCGTTTACCAAAAATATTGACCGAAGTCAACTATATCAATATTAATATCAAATTTCTTCATATTTTCCATAGAATTCACATATTCTAACACAAAACATTTTCAGCTATGTGCTCGGGCTACGCACGTAAATCGAGGTAATATAATATAAGGTTTTCAAGGCCTCGGAAGCGCGAAACAAATGAGGAAAACAGGTGATGACCTTTTGGGTCGTCACATCCTCCACCTCTAAAACAACTGTTTGTCCTCGAACGGACAAGAGAAGGAAGTACCTGAGTCGGGGAACATATGTGGGTAACGGCTCTTCATATCAGACTCGGACTCCCAGGTCGATGCCTCAGGAGGCTGACCTCTCCACTGAACTCGCACGGAAGGAAAACTCTTCGACCTCAACTGTCGAACCTGCCGGTCTAGAATGGCTACCGGCTCCTCCTCGTAAGATAAATCCTTGTCCAATTGGACAGTACTGAAGTCTAACACGTGTGTAGGATCGCTGTGGTACATCCGAAGCATAGATACACGAAAAACCAGATGCACAACTGATAAGCTAGGCGGCAGTGCAAGTTTGAGCTTGCCCTTCTTTCCGAACCTAATCACGCCCTTCATAGGCGATACTCGGAGCAGTACTCGCTCACCTACCATGAAATCCGTATCTCGGACCTTACGATCCGCATAAGTATTTTGTCTGGACTGAGCTGAACGCAACCTCTTCTGGATAATCTTGACCTTCCATAAGGCCTCCTGAACTAGGTCTGTACCCAGCAACCGAGCCTCTACCGGCTCAAACCATCCGACCGGAGACCGACATCGCCTACCATACAACGCCTCATACGGGGCAATCTGAATGCTAGACTGGTAGCTGTTGTTGTAGGCGAACTCCGCTAATGGCAGAAACTGGTCCCATGAGCCTCCAAAATCAATGACACAGGCTCGGAGCATGTCCTCTAGGATCTTAATAGTCCTCTCGGACTGACCATCCGTCTGAGGATGAAAAGATGTACTCAATTGAACCTGGGTGCCTAACTCCTGCCGGACCGCTCTCTAGAAACGCGATGTAAACTACGTACCCCGATCTGAGATAATAGACACCGGCACCCCATGAAGGCGAACAATCTCCTTGATGTAAATCTCTGCTACCTTCTTCGATGAGTAAGAGACAGATACTGGAATGAAACGTGCTGACTTGGTCATCCTATTAATAATGACCCAAATAGCATCAAATCTCCTCCGAGTCAAAGGGAGTCCAGTAATGAAGTCCATTGTAATCAGCTCCCATTTCCACTCGGGAATTTCAATTCTCTAGAATACACCACAAGGCTTCTGGTGCTCATATTTAACATGTTGACAGTTTAGACACCGAGCGACATACACAACAATGTCCTTCTTCATCCTACGTTACCAATAGTGTTGCCGTAAGTCCTGATACATCTTCGCGGCGCCCAAGTGAATAGAATACCGCGAACTGTGGGCCTCCGCTAAGATTAACTCTCGAATCCCCTCAACATTGGACACACAAACTCGCCCCTGCAATCTAAACACTCCGTCATTATCTAGAGTTACCTTCATGGCACCTCCCCGCTGTACAGTATCCCTCAGGTCACGCAAATGAGGATCATCAAATTGCCTCTCATGGATACGCTCTAATAGAGAAGAACGAGCGACCGTGCAGAGGCTAACACCCTACTAGGCTCCGAAATGTCTAGTCTCACGAACCGATTGGCTAAGGCCTGGACATCTAGAGCAAGTGGTCTCTGGTTGACCGGAATATAAGCGAGACTACCCATGCTGGCAGACTTCCTACTCAATGTATCGGCAACCACATCGGCCTTACATGGGTAATATAAGATAGTAACATCATAGTCTTTCAGCAACTCTAACCATCTCCTATGTCGCACATTTAACTCTTTTTGCTTGAATAAATACTGAAGACTTTTGTGATCCGTGTATACCTAGCACGCCACACCATATAGATAATGCCTCCAGATTTTTAAAGCATGAACTACTGCTGCCAGCTCAAGATCATGAACCGGATAATTCTTCTCATGGATTTTCAACTGTCTCGAAGCATAAGCAATAACCTTGCCATCCTGCATCAATACCGCTCCATGCCCAGTACGGGATGCATCACAGTAAACTGTGTAAGGCCCTGAACCCGTGGGTAAAATCAACACTGGTACCGTAGTCAAAGCTGTCTTGAGCTTTTGAAAGTTTGCCTCACACTCATCTGACCACTTGAACTGGGCACCCTTCTGGGTCAACCTGGTCATCGGGGCGCAATAGAAGAGAACCCCTCTACAAATCGATGGTAGTAACCTGCTAACCCCAAGAAACTCCGGATCTCGGTCACTTGAAGCTGGTCGAGGCCAATTCTTGACTGCCTCAATCTTCTTTGGGTCCACCTGAATACCCTCTACTGACACGATATGACCCAGAAATGCAACCGAGCTCAACCAGAACTCGCATTTTGAAAACTTGGCATATAGCTGATTATCCTTCAGAGTCTGAAGAACCACTCTGAGGTGCTGCTCATGCTCTTCCTGGCTGCGGGAGTATACCAGGATATCATCTATAAAGACTATCACGAACAGATCTAGATAAGGCCTGAACACCCGATTCATCAACTCCATAAATGCTGCTGGAGCATTGGTCAACCCGAAAGACATGACCAAGAATTCATAGTGCCCATATCTAGTGCGAAATGCTGTCTTAGGAATGTCAGCCGCCCTGATCTTCTGCTGATGGTAGCCCGACCTCAAGTCTACTTTTAATAACACCCTTGCTCCTTGGAGCTGGTCAAACAAATCATCAATCCTCGGCAGTCGATACTTGTTCTTTATCGTCACTTTGTTTAATTGCCGATAATCAATACATATCCGCATCGAGCCATCCTTTTTCTTCACAAATAACACAGGTGCACCCCAGGGAGAAACATTGGGCCTAATAAAGCCCTTTTCTAGAAGGTCTTGCAACCGATCTTTTAACTCTTTTAACTCCGGTGGGGCCATACGATAGGGAGGAATAGAGTTGGGCTGAGTGCCCGGTGCCAGATCAATACAGAAATCAATATCCCAGTCGGGTGGAATACCCGGCAGGTCTGAAGGGAAGACCTCGGGAAAATCCCGTAGAATAGGAACTGAATCATTAGAAGGAATCTCCACGCTGGAATCACGAACATATGCCAAATAAGCTAGACACCCCTTATCGACCATGCGTCGAGCCTTAACATATGAAATAACATTGCGAACGGAGTGGCCTGGCGTCCCTCCCCACTCTAGTCGGGGTGATTCTGGCATGGCCAAGGTCACTGTCTTGGCATGACAATCTAGGATAGCATGATACGGGGACAACCAATCCATCCCCAATATGACATCGAAATCCACCATGTCTAATAGCAATAAATCAACATGGGTCTCAAGACCCCCGAATATAACCACGTACGAGCGATGCACCTGGTCGACTACTATAGAGTCACCCACTGGTGTAGACATATAAACTGGAATGTCCAGGAGTATAGCTAGGCACGACCAAATACGGTGTGAAGTAGGAAGACACATATGAATATGTAGACCTAGGGTTAAATAACACTGAAGCACCTCTGCCACAAACAAGAATGGTACTTGTAATCACGGCATCTGATGCCTCCGCCTCTGGCCTAGCTGGTAAAGCATAAAATCGGGGATCAGCACCTCCCCTCTGAGCTACATCTCTAGGACGGTCATCAACTGGCTGACCTCCACCTCTACGGTCTCGACCTCCACCTGTACGATCCCTACCCCCGCCCCTGGCTGGCTGGGCAGGCTGTGGGTCAGTTAGGGCTCGAATCATGGGGCGAGGACCCTGCTGCTGAGTGTTGCCTGCTGCTCGAGGGCAAAACCTAACGAGATGACCTGGGTCACCAGAACCGTAACAACATTTTGGCTGTTGGGACTGCAGACCCTGACGACCTATATCGCCCTCACGAACACTCTGAAGAGGCTGAGCACTGATGGGAGGCTGGTTTGAACACTGCTCACAAATCCCACGATCACTTGAACCACCCTGCGAAGCCTGGAGAGCTGACTAAAAAGGCCTGGAAGACTGGCCCCTATCATAAGAATCCCTGCCTCCAGATGAAGTACCACTAAATCTGCCGGAATGACGAGGCCTCTTATCTGAAGGATAACCACCTCCCCGAGCAAGAGCCATCTCAACCCTACGAGCTACATTAGCTGTTTCCCGAAAAGATATGTCACTCCCAACTCCCATAGCCATCTGAAGTCGAATCGGTTTGATTTAGCCCATTTATAAACCTACGAACCCTCTCCCGATCTGTGGGGAGTATAACAACCGCATGACGTGCCAGATCAACAAACCTCGTCTCATACTGGTTAACAGTCATAGAACCCTGCTGGAGGCGCTCAAACTGCCTCCGAAGTGCCTCCCGCTGGGTAACATGGAGAAATTTCTCCAAAAATAACTCTACAAACTGGTCCCATGTCAAAGCCGGGGACCCTGCTGGTCGAGTCAAACAGAAATCTCTCCACCAAGTCTTGGCGGATCCTGCAAGCCTGAATGTGCAAAAATCAACCCCATTGGATTCCACTATTCCCATAGTCTTGAGAATCTCATGGCAACTGAATAAGAAGTCCAAGGGATCCTCTGATGTGGCACCGCTGAAAGTAGTGGTAAAAAGCTTGGAGAACCGATGAAGTCTCCATAAAGCATCAGAAGTCATGGTCGCTCCATCTCCGGCCTAAGCTGAAGTACCTGTCTGAGTGGCCACTGCTGGCTGAACTACTGGTGCCTGAGCTTGGGGAGCTACTAGCTCTGGAGTACGTGCAACAGGAGTCTGGACCCCTCCTCCAGCCTGAGAAGTGGCTGGTGCAACTGGTAATAAGCCTGCTCTGGCGACACTGTCCATAAAACCCGCTATTCTGACCAGAGACTCTTGAAGATCCGGGGTAAATTAGACCTCCCCTGGGACCTGAGCTAGGCCACTGGAGCTGCTGGGGCTGGAACCTCATCACCAATCTCAACATGAGGCTCCACCTTTGGAACCGCTGCCTGGGGATGAGCTCTGCCCCTACCACGGCCTCCAACTTGGCCTCGGCCCCTGCCCCTCGCGGGAGCTACCTGGGGCTCAGGCTGCTGATCAGGAGATGAAGAAGCGCATGTCCTCACCATCTGCGAAACGACAGAGTAGAAATTCAATCAGTATTTGAGGAACAAATCGCACTACAAGAAGGAACAAATGAGAGACTTTTCCTAACTCAATATACTCTGGAGGACAAGTACAGACGTCTCCGTACCTACTCCTCAAACTCTACTAAGCTTGTTCGTGAGTGTGAGACCTCTGTAACCTAGAGCTCTGATACCAACTTGTCACGACCCGGATTTCCCCCACCATCGGGATCGTGATGGCGCCTACTCATGGTAGCTAGGCAAGCCAATTCACTCACCATCTTCCTGTTCATACCATCATTTTTGTTCTCATATTTAATAGCAAGAATATTACTCAAATTTTTAAATGCGGAAGTACTACGAATAAGAGATGAATAATAGTGTAAAGTACTGACATAAATCCTCTACCCAAGATGTGAAGTAACAAACTCACGAACTACTAAGGAATAACTACACATATGGTCTGAGAGAAAATAAATAATAACTGTCTGTCTCGGAACAATGAGACCACAACAATAAGAAAATAAAATAGCGGAAACGCTGGGCCTGCGAACGCCTGCAAGCTACCTCGGTCTCGGAAGTACGATGATCCCGCTAGTGTACTACAGGCTGCTGCTGCTGCTAAAAACCTGGACCTGTGCAAAAATGCACAGAAGTGTAGTATCAGCACAATCCGACCCCATGTGCTGGTAAGTGCCTGGCCTATCCCGGCGAAGTAGTGACAAGCCTAGGACCGGACACTCACATAAACCTGTGCAGTTCTATATACATATGTACCACAAAATAACAGAAATACTGAGCAACACAACTAACAAGGGAGGTAACATGCTGGGGGAGCACAATCAGCAACACATAATAAATCAGTAAGATAAAAACAGAGTGTAGCAGAAATAGTTATTGCAAAGCAAGAAATTTAAATGGTTGCACGGCATCACTCTTCGTGTTTTTACTCTCATCCTCACCAAATAATCAAATAAAAGTGCACGGCATCACCCTTTGTGCTATTACTCTGATCCTCACATCCATGGCATGGCATGATTCTTCGTGCATGGTTTAAGTAACAACGGCACGGAATGTCCCTTCGTGCATAAATAATAAACATGGCACATAATGATCCTTTGCGCATAAATTAAGTAACAACGGCACAGAATGTTCCTTCATGCATAAATAGTAAAATAAGGCACGAAATGACCCTTCGTGCGAACATAAGTAAAAATGGCACGGCACCACCCTTCATGCATTATCACTCTTCCTCACCCAAATAACAATCACAATCAAGGGCAAAAGGATGAAACAAGTAATATGAACTGTCCCGGCAAGGAAAACAATAATCATAACAATATCACGGCAAGGGAACAACATCAACACCATAACAAAGTCCCGGCAAGGGAAACAATAAACAACATTCACAACCCGACAAGGGCTCAAGAACATAACTTAAGAACATCCCACATTAACTCACAACATATATCAACAATCACGGTCATGCTAGATGCCAGTGTATAGATGCTCGTCACCACACCTATATACCGCACTCGATCATATAGCAATAAGCAATTATCACATTCAATCCTATTCCCTCAAGTTAGGATAGATCAAACACTTACCTCAAAGCCTTGAAGTCCAATGAACCTCCAACTATCGTTTAACCTCGAAATTCAACCTTCAACCCGCTCGAATCTAATCACAATTGGTCCAATTACTTCAATAACTACTATATAAATTGGTTTGGATGCATAATAATGATTTTTTCAAAGTTTTACCCAAAACTTCCCAAAACGCCCCCGGTCCCACGTGGTCGAAGCTCGGGATTTGGACCAAACTCTCGTTACCCATTCCCTCACGAGTTCAATTATATAATTTGTTTCGAAATCGGGCCTCAAATCGAGGTCCAATTCCCCTATTTATGAAAAACCTAGTTTGATTTCTCATGGAAAACATGTTTAATGATGTTAGGAATTGAAAGAGTTGAGTAAAAATTAACTTAGAAGTGATTTGGAGTGATATTGCTCTTGGAAAATCGTGTGTGGTGTTTTGGGTTTTGAAAGAATGGTGAAAATGGGGTTTAAAATTGTTTAAGTATCAGATTGCATAGCTGCGGTTATGGGAATTGTGAACATATGTTCGCAATTGCGAACATGACAGGTCTGAGCTGCGGAACTCACATTTGCGAGAATATGTTCGCTTTTTCGAACATAGGCCAATACAGGGCCACTTCGCATTTGCGAACCTGTGCCTTTCCTGGGCAGCATCGCATTTGCGAGGGTCCGTTCGCATTTGCGAACCAAGGCTTTTCTTGGCCAACTTCGCATTTGTGAAGGTTTATTCACATTTTCGAACCAACGCCAGTTCTGGGTCATCTTGCAATTGCGAGTAAATCTTCGCATTTGCGAAGATATCAACTGGGGTAAATACCAGCTGTTTTCTTTATCAAAATTTGCTCTAACGACCTATCAAATCTTTACCCTAGCCCTCGGGCTCCAAACCAAACATGCACACAACCTCAAAAACATACCACGAACTTGCTCGCGCTATCAAATCGCCAATATAATATCGTTTTCATAGAATTAAGCCTCAAATTCATGATTTCTTCTTTTAAACTTCATAAGCTTTCAAATTTAGAACTCATGGTTCAAAACACATCAAACGACGTTCAAATTCCATCAAACTTTGCAGGAAGTACTTAAATAATATATAAGACTTGTACCGGGCTCGGAACCAAAATATGGGCCCGATACCATGGTCTTTCAATCAATTTTTATTTTCATTTTCATTAATAATTTCAGCAAAATAATTTAACAAAAAAATTCATATCTTGGGATTTAGGCCTCGGAATTCGACTCCGGATGCATGCCCGAGTCCCATATTTTCCTACGGACCTTCCGGGACCGTCCGATCTTGGGTCCGGGTCCGTTTACCAAAAATGTTGACCGAAGTCAACTATATCAATATTAATATCAAATTTCTTCAAATTTTCCATAGAATTCACATATTCTAACACAAATATTTTCCGGCTACGTGGCCGGACTATACACGTAAATCGAGGCATTATAAAATAAGGTTTTCAAGGCCTCGAAAGCGCGGAACAAATGAGGAAAACGGGTGATGACCCTTTGGGTCGTCACATAACTCGAAAGCATTGATGAATTTTGATCGAAATTGATTCAAGTTAAGTCGAGCCAAGTTTTAGTCGAAGTCGGGCCAACCTGACTCTTTGCCCCAAATTAGATTAAACTTAGGATACTTAATTTGTATCCCTGCAAAAAATTATAGACTTTGTATGGGCTATAATTCAACCTTATAATATTCGGAATATATTAATCGCTCCCCTCGGCCCCAAATACGCATAACGAACGTCTTCATGGAGAGGCAGATTAACCCATTATTAGGAATAAAGATCACTAAATATCCCCTGTTATCTCTACATATTCTCCATTACCTTTTTCCTTTATTGAATTTCAGATATGCTACGACCTGCTATGATTGGCCCTTTATTTTTAATTATTGTTTTGAGTTCATAAATGTTCATAAACAATCTGGGTCAAACAATTTGGCGCCGTCTGTGGGGATTTCATAGCAATGTCGCGTAGCTTTTTCTGAAGTCACAAATAAAGGGAAAACGACAAACGAAGGGTTAAAACCCAAATCAGAGCAAGCCTGATTCGTCTTAGAACTCGGGCTATGAGCCCTCGACTCTAAAAAATCAA
The DNA here is from genome assembly GCA_032618575.1 of Nicotiana noctiflora. NCBI lineage: Eukaryota > Viridiplantae > Streptophyta > Magnoliopsida > Solanales > Solanaceae > Nicotiana > Nicotiana noctiflora. The sequence goes on along the minus strand of JASVEL010003813.1, from coordinate 97,676 downwards.
CAAAAGTTCAACCACGGTTGAACTGGGACTCAGGCCATGAGCCTTCGCCAATGTGAATTCAACAACAGTTGAAGTAAAACTCGGGCTATGAGCCCTCGACTCTAAAGAATCAACAAAAGTTCAACTACGGTTGAACTGGGACTCAGGCCATGAGCCTTCTCTAATATGAAATTCAACGACAGTTGAAGTAAAACTCGGGCTATGAGCCCTCGACTCTAAAATAATCAACAAAAGTTCAACTACGGTTGAACTGGAAGTCACGCCATGAGCCTTTACCAATGTGAATTCAATAACAGTTGAAGTAAAACTCGGGCTATGAGCCCTCGACTTTAAAGAATCAACAAAAGTTCAACTACGGTTGAACTGAGACTCAGGCCACGAGCCTTCGCCAATATGAAATTCAATGACAGTTGAAGTAAACTCGGGCTATGAGCCCTCGACTCTAAAAAATCAACAAAAGTTCAACTACGGTTGAACTCAGGCCATGAGCCTTCGCCAATGTGAATTCAACAACAGTTGAAGTAAAACTCGGGCTATGAGCCCTCGACTCTAAAAAATCAACAAAAGTTCAACTACGGTTGAACTGGGACTCAGGCCATGAGCCTTCGCCAATGTGAATTCAACAACGGTTGAAGTAAAACTCGGGCTATGAGCCCTCGACTCTAAAAAATCAACAAAAGTTCAACCACGGTTGAACTGGGACTCATGCCATGAGCTTTCGCCAATGTGAATTCAACAACAATTGAAGTAAAACTCGGGCTATGAGCCCTCGACTCTAAAAAAACAACAAAAGTTCAACTACGATTGAACCGGAACTCAACCCATGAGCCTTCGCCAATGTGAATTCAACAATTGAAGTAAAACTCGGGCTATGAGCCCTCGACTCTAAAATATCAACAAAAGTTCAACTACGGTTGAACTGGGACTCAGGCCATGAGCCTTCGCCAATGTGAATTCAACAACAATTGAAGTAAAACTCGGGCTATGAGCCCTCGACTCTAAAAAAATCAACAAAAGTTCAACTACGGTTGAACTGGAACTCAGGCCATGAGCCTTCGCCAATGTGAATTCAACAACAGTTGAAGTAAAACTCGGGCTATGAGCCCTCGACTCTAAAAAATCAACAAAAGTTCAACTACGGTTGAACTGAGACTCAGGCCACGAGCCCTCGCCAATATGAAATTCAACGACAGTTGAAGTAAAACTCGGGCTATGAGCCCTCGACTCTAAAAAATCAACAAAAGTTCAACTACGGTTGAACTGGAACTCAGGCCATGAGCCTTCGCCAATGTGAATTCAACAACAGTTGAAGTAAAACTCGGGCTATGAGCCCTCGACTCTAAAAAATCAACAAAAGTTCAACTACGGTTGAACTGAGACTCAGGCCACGAGCCTTCACCAATATGAAATTCAACGACAGTTGAAGTAAAACTCGGGGTATGAGCCCTCGACTCTAAAGAATCAACAAAAGTTCAACTATGGTTGAACTGAGACTCAGGCCACGAGCCTTCGCCAATATAAAATTCAACGACAGTTGAAGTAAAACTCGGGCTACGAGCCCTCAACTCTAAAAAATCAGCAAAAGTTCAACTATGGTTGAACTGGGACTCAGGCCATGAGCCTTCGCGAATGTAAATTCAACAACAGTTGAAGTAAGACTCGGGCTACGAGCCTTCGACTCTAAAAAATCAACTAAAGTTCAACTACGGTTGAACTGGAACTCAGGCCATAAGCCTTCGCCAATGTGAATTCAATAGCATTTGAATTAAAACTCGGGCTATGAGCCCTCGACTCTAAAAAATCAACAAAAGTTCAACTACGGTTGAACTGGGACTCAGGCCTTGAGCCTTCGCCAATGTGAATTCAACAATAGTTGAAGTAAAACTTGGGCTATGAGCCATCGACTCTAAAAAATCAATAAAAGTTCAACTACGGTTGAATTGGGACTCAGGCCACGAGCCTTTGCCAATGTGAATTCAATGGCAGTTGAAGTAGAACTCGGGCTTTGAGCCTTCGACTCTAAAGAATCAACAAAAGTTCAACTACGGTTGAACTGGGACTCAGGCCATGAGCCTTCGCCAATACGAATTCAACGGTAATTAAAGTAAAACTCGGGCTATGATCCCTCGATTCAACAGAGTCAATGAAAGGTTCAACCACGATTGAACTAGGACTTCGGTCACGAGCCTTCGCCAACTAAAAAATTCAACGACAATTGAAGCAAAACTCGGGCCGTGAGCCCTCGATCCATGACAACTAATGACCACATGAATGGAAAACGCACAACATAACGAGCAGTAAGTGAATGAAAGGAACAAAGGGGGGGATTCCCCCCATTTCAAATTAAAATAGGCGAATACGGGCCACGCCTGTCCGCCTCGAAACAAGAATTGTCTGAAATTAACCACTACAATCAATCAAATAAAAAATAGCCACACACGGCAACAAGAAAAATAAAATACAACCAACTAATCACCAATTAACTGGGGATTGCCAACAACGCCATCTGCTCCAGTTCCATCATCACCGGCCTGCGCCGCTCCATCACCAGCTCCGTCCGCGTCGGCCCCGGCTCCGCTTCCGCCAGCCTCCACTGCGCCTTCGTCATTCTCGGCTCTGGCTCCGCTGCCTCTAGGAATATCATCATTACCAGGCGTCGCAGCATCAAAACTGCACTCCGCACGAGCCTCCCACGCTTTTTGACGCGCCTGCTCGAAGGCCCCTTCGGTAATCAGGCCGGCCTCAAACAAATGCTTATATATGTCCCGCTGCGCTTCGGCATAAACCCAACCCTCACGGGAACTACCCAAACACGCAGACTGTTCCTGGACATGCCGGTTTTCCTGTTCAAGGAGAGCTATCTGCCCCGCGGCCTCCTGAGCACTCCTCTCCAACATCCTGATTCGCTCATCAAGGTCGTTCTCTCTGGAGGCGGCAGCGGCTCTTATCGCCGACAGCTGGGAGTCGTTGGCTAGGATGATCCCCTCAAGCTCGGCCACCCTGGCAGAATCCTCGACCAGCCTACGCCTCAAGTCGGCCGATTCCCCCTCCACAACGGCAACCTTCCCACTCCACTCCGAGGTAACTGCCGTCACCTTGGCCAAACACTGGCGCTCGCTCTCCAAGGACGCCCTTTTCGCGGCCTCTAGTTCGTCGTTCGCCTGGTGCAGCCGCTCCTCCAAGGCCTCAATATGGCCGAGCGCCTGGTCCCTCTGCAACTCTGCCCGCGCTAACTCTCCGACCAACTCTTGGTTACGGGGATCATCCCTCAAGCGCTCATCAAGCTCCCTGCATTGGAGCCGTAAGTGGCGACACCTCTCGAGAATGCGGATAAGGACCCCGGTTTGAACATTGGTCTGACACAGGCACTCTACCTGCAGCAAAAACGCCTGCAAAACAAAGAAATATATAGAAGGGTCAGAGACGGAAATTCGGGAAGACGCAAAGGTTACGAGGAAGTAATCAGTCCGGAACGCATACCTTCACACCCAGCGACGCTACCTCATTCATTATACTAACATCGGTCACCTCCCTCAGTGACTGATTCTCCACAGAAGAACACAACTGGCCCAACAGCGGCAGCATGGAAGCCTCCCTCAGCAACAAATTCTCACCTGCGGGAATTTCGATCACCCACGGCCTCCCGTCTGGATGGACAGTCGCGTTCGTGATCCCATCACGGAACATACAAACGTCCTCGAAGTCCAGGTTGGATCCAGACGGAGACACCTCTCCTGTTGTCGTCGCCCCCGTAGACGGGATGCTAGAGTCTCCAAGATCCACGACCATCCGCGAGGGCTCGCCCGCCTCAAATCTATGGGTGGAAGACTGGGCAGTAGGGGCAGTGCTCCCTTCCCACTCATCCCGGGCTCACAGATCATTTGGCGTGCATGTTGGAGTGCGTGCCACCTCAACAATCTCCCTCACCCCGGAGGGTGGCGGAGGGGTCGCGATTACCGCCTCATTAGCAACCGGCCGCGCCTTTGGAGGAGCCTGAGGTGGAAGGATACGCCGCCTGACCAAGGGCCTCTCCTCCTTATCTCGAGAAGGCGATGCCTCTCGGGAGCGTACAACTCCCGACATACTCCCACCTTCGAGCCGAGGGCGAGCGGGAGAGGGTGCAGCTACGGAATCGACGGAGACGGCCCTGGGAGCCCGAGCGGCCACCGCTGGAGTGAAAAACCTGGCGATCACCCTAGGACGCCGAAATATGGGCTGAGGAGTCCTGCCGCAGCTTACCCATCCTACAAATATAGAAAATAGGTCAGCATTGAGTTACGACGACTACCAAAATATGGATACTGATAATATGTAAATTTGACTATATTTATGCCCTAAATAATCACGCTTTATTGTTGTTTTGATATTGTTTATGATGACAAAGTGCTTTTATTAGTGTTCTTAGTGTGTTATAGGCACACATGAGCTAATGAAGACTAAAAGAGCAAGCTTTGGAGTCAAAAGATGGTGAAAAAGGCCAAAGTGTGGTACAAGTCAAGAACTTATGTTGAAAATAGCCGGGAAGGTGTGATTCCGAGCTATATGGATGTTATGGAATGAATTTAAGTGATTTGGAGCTTTGAAGTCTGAGTAAAAGCTCAAGGAATTAAGCCGGGATCGAGTTCGGGGGTCAAATTTGATAGTGTAGTACAAGCGAAGAATCGATGAGGCATATTGCGCACTGTCTAGTAAATTGGACATAACGTTTCGCTCTGAACTCCATTTTGGCTCCATAATATATGGTTGGAAATATAACACAAAGGGCTGCAACTTTCATGTTTTGCGTGTTTCCAAATTCCCAACGGAACAGGGAGGAAAACTGCGGTTTCACCGCGCTCGCGGTGGAACCGCGGAAAAATAGGCCTGCAGAAGATTTTTGAAGATTCAGAGAACAGTTCTATCCGCGGTTCGTCCGCGACCGCGGAAGAACCGCGAAAGGCGCCGCAAAATACTTTCCTAGTTGTGTACAAATTTAGTTTTTAATCCCTAAAACCTCTATATAAACTCCTAGTTCGCCCAATAGAGGCAAGTTGTCTATTTTTCACTACTTTTGCAAGACAATTAGTAAGAGAGAACTATCTCAACTCATTCCTTTATTTTATATCAAGTATTTATTTTATGAATTCAATTATTATTCTTGTTTCTTTGAGGAGTAGCTAAATCCTTTTCTAAGGTTTTGATGGAACCTATTGAGTGATGAATTTATCGCTTATGTGATTACAAATTGTTAGCTAGATTTTTATTTGTTCAACTTCATTCTTATTGTAGTTAATTGGTAAGATCCCAATTAGCTGTGCCTATTTAGTGTGCATAACTTGGAAAAAAGTGCATATTTAGGTATATTGTTGAACAACACCACACCTAGGTTATTGGAGGAATCTATAACTTTAGGCGTAAAGACGGGGTTAGGAATAACGAAGTCTTGGGTGCAATCTTAAGTGAACTATTCAAATTAAAGCTAGCTAGGGTAGCTCGGGAGAGTGCACTAGTAAATTATTATAATTTCTCGAGAGAGGGTTACGATACAAATAGCGTTCATGATTGATAGAATATATTGAAAATTTTGTATGAGCATAACGATAAGATATTTCATCAATAGAGGAAATCAATACCTTAGTCTTTTTCCATATTATTTACCTAATATTCAATTCTTTCTTTTCAGTCTTTTAATTCTTGCAAAGTAGTTATTCAAAAATCACACAAAAATATATTCGACATTTTGGGGAACTTGATTCGGAAGTGTTCTTGGGTTGTGAAAGTTGCAATTGGTAGGTTAATTCTCTGTGGGATCGATTCTGGACTTATTAGACCAGGTTATATTGACTACGACCGTTGCTTGGACGTGAATCAAATTTTGGCGCCGTTGCCGGGGAGTTAACGGAATTATCAATTGCCATTGACAGAACTTCAAGATTCTTGTGTAGTCAGGTTATTTCTACACTTACATTGAATATTTTGAAGGTTGTTGATTTGGGTACTCGGGTGCATGCCTAGAAAATCTGCAAGGACTGGAGAACTAATTGAAGGACTCTCAGACCCCGAGCAAACTTTCCGGGCACGTAACAAAGCTATCAAACAAATTCAGCAATCTCAACAACCAATCAAACTAGACTTCGACATGGGTGACGTGAATGAACCAAACCAGCAAGCCGGGTTAAATATGCAAGAGGCGTAGGAGGCACAGAAAGGTGCACTGTTTGACTGGGCACAACCCACAGCAGATAATTGGGCAACTACTATCCTTGTGCCAGCGATTCAAGATGAGCCTTTCCATATTACTAACAACATGCTACACTTGTTGCAAAACAAGGGATTATTCTCTCGGTCTCAGGTTGAAGATCCACAACAACACCTGAAGAACTTTCTCTCAATATGCAAGACACAGAGGCAACCGAATGTGACTCCGGAAGCCAACAGACTATTGCTCTTTTTGTTCTCAATTACAAGGGCTGCACAGATATGGCTAAACTCACTCCCCATAAACTCAATTGCAACTTGGGATGAGTTAGTAAAACAATTCCACAACAAGTTTCATCCACCTAACAAGACAGCTCAACAAATTGATGAGATTGTGAGCTTCAAGCAGAAACCAATGGAGACATTACATGAAACTTGGGGCAGATTCAAGGGTATGCTTGTTATGTGTCCTCACCGTGGGATTCCCGAGCAGATGTTGGGTCAAAGGTTCTACATGGGGCTTTCAGACAGCATGAAGAATATTGTAGATGCTTCAGCAGGTGGGGCTTTTCTGAGCAAGACTTGGAGAGAGGGCCAATATTTACTATACAAGATGGCTCAAAATTCCGGGTGGACAACCAGGAATGTTCCTATCACTCCAGTGCTACATTTTGTACCTCTGAATCCATCCAGCACCATGGAGGAGAACATGGCAACCTTATTGACACAAATGAGCATCCTGACAAAGAAGGTGGAAGAATCTGGGGTCAAGCAGCAGGTTCACATTGTAGATACTACCAATGGTGGTTTATGCACATCTTCCATTAGCCAACCCATAGGTAATCCATGGGCTGCAGACCAAGAACATCATCATCAGCATGAAGATATAAACTATGTAGCAAATTATGGAGAGCAGAGACAGGGTAATTCGAGTTGGGGGCAGCAGGCTCCACAGCAGTACAGGCCTCTACAACTACAATATAATGCAGTAGGTATGAGGCCACCACACAACATGGCTCCATATCCTAGACCTCATAATTTCAGCAATCAGCAGCAGGGATATCATCCACCCCCACCACAGCATGGGGGTAGACATGACGATGGGTTTGCAAGGTTGGAAGCTATGATGCAGCAGGTAATTGGGTCAAATGCCAAAACCAATGAAAGAATAGATGCACATGATGCAGTGATCAAAAATATAGAAGTGCAGATGGGCCAGATTATTATGTCACTTAACAATCGTCCTCAAGGGACATTGCCTGCAGACACACAAACAAACCCAAAAGACTAAGTCCAAAAGCAGCTGATGGCAGTGACTTTGAGAAGTAATAGAGATCTTGACGCTGACAAAGAAGAAGAGAAAAGCAACACAAATGCTGAGACACACACTCCAATACCCATTGAACTGGATGAGTCAACAGGGGTGACAGAAGTTACAGTTCAGCCAGTTGCTGAAAATAAAGAGGAGCAGCAGGGAACGGAGAAAGTAGCTGAACAGGTAAAGCAGCAGGTTGAAGAGAAAGTGCTAGAGAAGGAAAAGTCCCAAGTCATTGGGAAGAAGAGGCCTCCACCACCATTCCCCCAAAGGTTGGCCAAACACCAGAAAGAAGAGCAATATAAAAAGTTCTTTGAGATGCTCAAGCAAATCCAGGTAAATATTCCCTTAATTGAAGCTTTAAAAGAAATGCCTGGGTATGCTAAGATGATGAAATATTTGATGTCACGGAAATTTGATTTCCAAGACTTGGCCGCCGTAACCCTTACCCAGACTTGTAGTACAGTGGTCTCCAGACCCATAGCTGAGAAGCTATCTGATCCAGGTAGTTTCACCATCCCATGCACTATAGGGAATTATGCCTTTACAAAGGCATTGTATGATTTGGGGGCGAGCATTAATATCATGCCCTTAGTTATTTATAAGAGGCTAGGCATTAGGAGAGCTAGGCCTACCTCTATGTTATTACAGCTTGCTGACAGGACGGTTAAGCGCCCATTTGGTATTTTAGATGATGTGCTTATCCAGGTAAGGAAGTTTGTGTTTCCCGCCGATTTTGTTATTCTTGATTGCAAGGTGGACGAGGAAATTCCCATAATCCTAGGAAGACCATTCCTAGCCACCGGGAGAGCCCTAATTGATTGTGAAACTGGGGAACTCAAGATGAGGTTGAATGATGAGGAGATCATATTCAATGTACAAAAATCCATGAGGCGCCCTAGTGAGTTTGCGAATTGCTCTCTTATTGATGCGGTTGATGTGATAGTGGAGACAGATGATGCAGAGTTGACCATTGAAGATCCACTTCAAGCATGCCTGCTAAACATGGAAGAGGTAAATGGTGAAAGTTTACCTGAATGGGTACTATCTCCGGAAGGCAAGGGATTTTGGGAGAGAGAGCTTGAATTCGAGCCTCTACACTTAGAGAAAAGAGACACCCCGCCTGCAAAGCCATCCATAGAAGAGCCACCAAAGCTTGAGCTTAAACCACTACCATCACATCTCAGGTATGAATTTCTAGGTCCTAACTCCACTTTACCTGTTATTATCTCATCTAGTTTGTTAGATGTGCAGGCCCAAAAGCTTATACGTACTCAAAGAATGCAAGACTGCCATTGGGTGGACCATGGCACACATAAAGGGGATCAACCCCGCATATTGCATGCATAAAATTCTCCTGGAAGAGGGACACAAACCTTCCGGGGAACATCAAAGAAGGATGAACCCTAACATGAAGGAAGTGGTGAAGAAAAAAGTGATAAAGTGGCTAGACACGGGGTAGGTCCTAGGTAAGTTTTCTCACCCTTCTGTGCTATACATGTATTATTATGCCATGAGGACATGGCATGATTTTAAGTGTGGGGTGGGAAGCTTATCCTGTATTGTATATTGTACATAGTAGTATAGTTGTAAATAATATTAGCTGGCTTGGCCCGATGATGGACACTTGGCGACGGGTTTCTTAAGGGTCCAGGTCGGAATAAAAAACACAAAAAAGTCAGAAAATTTGAAAAACAAAATCCAAAAATATGAGTAGAGGACTCTTCCTGATGTCGGACTATTTGGACAAGTACTCTTGAGGGAAGTAGTCCACGTAGAAATTTTTCTTTCTTTTATTTTCTTTTTCTAGGTAGTGTATCACCTCCCCCTTGGTTTTTCTTTTGACCACGGTTCTTTTCCAAGGGTTTTTATTGAACCGGGTTAGGTAGATTTTTCTTTTTAGGATTAGAGGGCAAAGGTTGACATGTAACCCCAAGTATACACATTAGAAAAACTTAATCGAACTTGAGAATGTATTATCTAAGCTTGACTGTAGATTCTAGGATATGCCTTAAATTGCACAATACAGCTTGCTTGAACATTGATAGGACTTTGTAGATGAACCGAATTCTAAATGAGTTGCATGCTATGTGTGTGAGAGATTTTACTTACATTATATGTTTTACATGATACCTAGAACTTGCCCTGTGTGTTTGCAAAGCAAAATAGAAGTTGTTTGGTTGTAGAGATGATAGAGGCATTTCTTTGTGTAACCCCATAAATCAATAAGTCATGAATTCACCTGTACATAATATCCTAGTTAACCCCTTTGAGCTTAAAGCCTATTCTTTGATAACCCTTGAATGTTCATGAAAAATCAAAATCTTATATTGTTCTACTTTACCTCCTAGAAGCACTTGTATTGTAATGAATATGCAAAGTCTACGTGTGGGGTGAAGGGAAATTGAAAAAGGGAAAATCAAGAATGAATGGTAGAAAATAGTGAACTGGCCAAAATAATGTAAATGTGTTGCAAAGCAATGAGAAAAAAAAGATATTCTGAGAAAAAGAGCTATATCAATGTATATATGAAAATTAGAAAGGTCAATTACACCAACAAAAGACAAGTGGGGATTCAAAGTAAATAAAGGTGAAGGAATGTTTAGGGGAGACATAAGGAAGAAAACGAAAAGGGAAGTTGTAAAAAGGAAAAGAAAAGTGCTTAGGGAGGTTAGTCACTATAACCAAAAGTATCCTACCCGTCCCGTAGTCAACATTACAACCCTTAAAGACCTCTTGATCTATGATTGAATAACTTGATTAGTGGAGTATTACACTAGGGGCAAGTCTATGGTGTGTCTGTATGCATATGAATGTTCTTTGTTTAGAGTGAGTGAATTTTTTCGATATTTATAAGTTCCATGTTTTGAGTTGTTTATGTGTGGGAACTTCTCTCAATAAACTATGTGAGGGTGTGTAACTCAAGAGGAAGAAGGTAAATTTGCAAGTTTTTGGTAATAATTAGAGTAAGCAATAATGTGCTGGCACGAGAGTTTACGGTTAGGTAAGGATTGTACATATCTTAGGTTAATCATGAAAAATAGCTTTTGTGACATAATTTGGGGGAGACATAAATAAAATTGGCCAAAAGTGTGATTAAGGTTGTTCGAGGACGAGCAAAGGTTTAAGTGTGGGGTATTGATAATAGGTGAATTTGACTACATTTATGCCCTAAATAATCACGCTTTATTGTTGTTTTGATATTTTTTATGATGACAAAGTGATTTTATTAGTGTTCTTAGTGTGTTATAGGTACACATGAGCTAATGAAGACTAAAAGAGCAAGTTTTGGAGTCAAAAGATGGTGAAAAAGGCCAAAGTGTGGTACAACTCAAGAACTTATGTTGAAAATAGCCGGGAAGGTGTGATTCCGAGCTATATGGATGGTATGGAATGAATTTAAGTGATTTGAAGCTTTGAAGTCTGAGTAAAAGCTCAAGGAATTAAGCCGGGATCGAGTTCGGGGGTCAAATGTGATAGTGTAGTACAAGCGAAGAATCGATGAGGCATATTGCGCACTGTCTAGTAAATTGGACATAACATTTCGCTCAGAACTCTATTTTGGCTCCATAATATATGGCTGAAAAGCTAACTCAAAGGGCTACAATGTTCATGTTTTGATATTGTCCAAATTCCCAACGGAACAGGGAGGAAAATCGCGGTTTCACTGCGACCGTGGTGGAACCGCGGAAAAATAGGCCTGCAGAAGATTTTTGAAGATTCAGAGAACTGTTCTGTCCGCGGTTCGTCTGCGACCGCGGAAGGCGCCGCAAAATACTTTCCTAGTTGTGTACAAATTCAGTTTTTAAGCCCTAAAACCTCTATATAAACTCCTAGTTCGCCCAATAGAGGCAAGTTGTCTATTTTTCACTACTTTTGCAAGACAATTAGTAAGAGAGAACTCTCTCAACTCATTCCTTTATTTTATATCAAGTATTTATTTTATGAATTCAATTATTATTCTTGTTTCTTTGAGGAGTAGCTAAATCATTTTCTAAGGTTTTGATGGAACCTATTGAGTGATGAACTTATCGTTTATGTGATTACAAATTGTTAGCTAGATTTCTATTTGTTCAACTTCATTCTTATTGTAGTTAATTGGTAGGATCCCCAATTAGTTGTGCCTATTTAGTGTGCATAACTTGAAAAAGAGTGCATATTTAGGTATATTGTTGAACAACACCACACCTATAGGTTATTGGAGGAATCTATAACTTTAGGCGTAAAGACGGGGTTAGGAATAACGAAGTCTTGGGTGCAATCTTAAGTGAACTATTCAAATTAAAGCTAGCTAGGGTAGCTCGGGAGAGTGCACTAGTAAATTATTGTAATTGCTCGGCAGAGTGTTACGATACAAATAGCGTTCATGATTGATAGAATATATTGACAATTTGTATGAGCATAACGATAAGGGATTCCATCGATAGGGGATATCAATACCTTAGTCTTTTTCCATATTATTTACCCAATATTCAATTCTTTCTTTTCAGTCTTTTAATTCTTGCAAAGTAGTTATTCAAAAATCACACAAAAATATATTCGAAATTTTAGGGAACTTGATTCGAAAGTGTTCTTGGGTTGTGAAAGTTGCAATTGGTAGGTTAATTCTCTGTGGGATCGATTCTGAACTTATTAGACCAGGTTATATTGACTACGACTGTTGCTTGGACGTGAATCAGATACGCCCCATTAATGTAGAACGACTTACCTACGACCAAACTGTGGCTGTATCACCACGAGAAGGATGCCCACGAGCGAATCCCCTCGGTATATGGAAGGATAACTTCTAACCACCTGCGCAGACCAGTGAATAGAGGCGGGGGCGACCTGTCAGCTGCGGAAACGACAAAACAACCATCAGTCAAAAGACAAGAATAAAGCACAAATTTAATCCTCTCGAAACGAAGAAAATAAGAAAAGACTTACGACTGTGATTCACGCCTCCGGAAAACCCGAAGGGGACGTCACCAGATGACTGGTCTGGACGTAGAAAAATTGTTCATATCGACGAGGCTCGACCTCGTCGTCCAAAGCCATCACCAGTCCCTTCCACCCGTGCGAGACCATTCGAATCATGCTCCCCCGAGTCCGTTGAGGAGCAAAGAGAGCAAGGATGTGTTGAAGAGTGACCAACCTGTCGGCTAGCTCCGAGAACTTAAGCAGCATGGCCAAGAGTATACAGACGGGGTAAGCTACCCCGGTCAGACACCGTAATACCGGCAAAAATCGACTAGTAGATTGGAAAGGGGCATCCTGAACCCCAGCCTGAGCGGGAAGGAGTAGAACACGCAATACCCCGGGCGGTCGGTGAGCACCCTATCTCCGGGCTGGGCTAATACGATGTCAGCACGGGAGGGGATAAGCCCCTGCGCGCGCAGCTGGGCCATGCTCACCTCCCCTATCAGTGGGGCCTTATTGACAGGCTCAGCACCGCCATCTGCGGTGAAATCCACCGCCAGACTTCCCACCCCTGGAAGTATATCGTCAACCGAGGGCATCCTCTCAATATCGCTCCGGTCAGCGGTCGGGAGCACGGGGGACAACCCCTCAATCACCGGAGATTCTGCTGGCAGCACCACCGGAAGACCGTCACGAGGAGGAAGGCGGCCATTAATTTGGGTCACCGGGAAAATTAGATGAAGAACGAAGAATATAACTAAGAACGGGCAACGATTATGCCACAGAAAAAGCAAGATTATTTGAGAATTTGCTAGAGAGAAAAACAATCAGTAGATCAAAGAACAAAGAATTTCTGACACACCAGGCCCTCTTATAAGAAAAATCGAATCAAAACCTCGGGAAACTGACATGCGCCATTTAATGCGAATCCTAACCGTCAGAAACGGTTCAATTCTCATCAAAACCGTCGCTTCCACGATCGAAATCGGAGAGTGTGCGCCGGAATACAAGCCGTCGCTTCAAACACCCCTAGTACGGCAACACATCAACTGGACCCTGCATCCTGAAGCCTGCGTAAAGCAATAGCGCATTCGGACCCACGCCCGATGAAGAGGCGTCCTGAGAGGTCGCCGTATCCTCAGTCGAAAGGAGACGTCGTATGAACTATCATATCCGCTCATCCCGGTCCGTCTCGACGTGACCACGATAAGCGGAGGGACTATCTGTATGGGCTATAATCCAACCTTATAATATTCAGAATATATTAATCGCTCTCCTCGGCCCCAAATACGCATAACGAACGTCGAAGCCGTCCCCACTTGGGCACAAGCGCCGTAAGCAGCGAGGCCGTCCTCAATCACAGGCTGTTTTCCATAGCCGCCTACAATTCTTTTGTTAGAGACGACGCCTTGCGTGTACGCCCGCTACAGTTTCATGATACAGACTCGATCTCCAAAGAAAGTCAACTATCATAATTAAGACCTAAAAATACCGAAGCAGTGATGAGAAAAAGGGGTTCCACTCTCTCCTCATGGGGGCTCTAAGAAATACAGAGTACAACACAGAGTGAGAATCACTATCAACAATATAGGGTAACAATAGATCAATGAAAACATGATTGTAAGGATCTGAACCTCTTCATGGAGAGGCAGATTAACCCATCATTATGAATAAAGATCACTAAATATCCCATGTTATCTCTACATATGTCTCCATTACCTTTTTCCTTTATTGAATTTCAGATATGCTACGACCTGCTATGATTGGCCCTTTATTTTAATAATTGTTTTGAGTTCATAAATGTTCATAAACAATCTGGGTAAAACAGACTTAATATTAAATATCAAAAGGTCTATATGGAACCTTTTTTTTTTCATAAAACAAGAAAATAAACACCAAAAATTATTTCCGCTGCCTGATTTGAAGCCGGATTCTTTCGCACAAAGAAGGAATTGACCAGTGCTACAGCAGATCTAATTGTTACGAAACTTCAACTTTATTCATAATACTGAAAACTATATGCCATAATGTTTATTTCCTTTCTTTTCCTCAACCGCACCATCACCTAATATACTAGCGGAAGTAAAGCCCGTGCTGTCGCACAGGCCCAACATAGAACAAACCCTGTAAAATAATTTTAATTTTTAATCAATATTCTCAGAAAATTTTTAAAATGTTTATGGCTTAGCAGTTGAATATCTACTACTTGAATATTCTTAATGAGTTAACTTTTTCGAGATTGAATACCAATCGGCAATTCAATAATTTAACTAATTTTTTAGATAAAGTTATTATATTTTAAACTTCGCGTATGATATTAAAAAATAATTATAAATAATAAGTGAGCGTAAGAAATATTTTTCGACGGAATATTAACACAAGTTTCTATCATGTCTTATTTTACTGAGTAGTCAAATCAGTTTCAAACGGTAGTAACGCAAATAAACATATCACTTGCTTCTAACTCAAGAAGTAACTAAATTAATTTTTTTTTTCATAATGTATAATCTTGTGATTTGGTCCATTGAATTTAGGGTAAATATCAAATACAAGATTAAATTAATAACTAAATTAGTAATTAGCTTAATTGTTAGTCTTTAAAAATAAATAAGCTCATGAAAATATAAGGGTTAATAGGTTAAAAATAATATCTTAAAAGTTAAATTAGAAATTAATTTCAAAGTTTCAAAATTAATTTTAAAAATTTACAATAACTTTTCTTTACATCATATTACCTTATTAGAAAAAATGGTATGCACATTCCTTCACATTGAATGAGTTGGCGCCCAAATAATTGTACTACTATTTGAAAGCATTACAAATTACTTAAATTGCAAAATGTAATAGTATTGTAAACTTGCTTTCATCAATTTATAATATTTAAAGTTTTAGATGAATATAAATATTAATTATTAACTTATTAGCATTGGTTGAAGTTAAACGTAGCATATATTTATATGTAAAATTATTTTTTATTTAGTGAATTTATTATTATTCTGCTATATTTATTATATTTAGTGAATTTATTCTGCTAAGCTTTAACTTGTCAGTTTGTCCTAATTGCATAAAATTTAAATATTTAATTGAATTCAAAAATAATTTCCTTTTCAATTTCTGTGCTTGATATAAATGAGCTGCCAAATATACTTAATTTAGAAAATTTTAGATTTGTTTAAATTATTTGTATTATGTGCTTATTAACAGGTGCAATTTTCAACTAATAGTGGTCAGACAATATTTGTACTATGTATATGTGGAGAAATCTTGAGTAATATGTGTTCCAATGGGTCCCGCGTTTAGATACTACTATGGTCGAAAATTCCCCAAAATTTTCTTTGTTTACTAAATTGTAGGTCCCACGTTTTTCACTATGCATTTGTGGAGAGAAAGTAGGCTATGAAATTACCCCAAAAGTTTTCTTTAGTTACCAAAATGTGTGATGCAGTTGAATGTAATACTACGGAAAAGCAGGGGTAAATGTATAATGGTGGAAGTTGGCATGTCGACGAAGACGCCTCTGCTTCACCTGTTTCTACCGTGCTTCTTATATGAGAAATTTTAGTATGTATACTATATATTAAACCTTATATCAAAATTGTGCAAATTATGGAAATTACCCGCCCTTTTATGGTTTAACTACAAAATGTATACCAATTCAAAAATAGACAGAATCTGTCTATTATAGCGCGCGAAAAACAGGGCAAAGAATCTGGGATTGATTCTTTCACATTAAATACATAAATTCAAAACGGAAAAATATACTGAAGTTGCGTAAATCATTGAATAACTACAAATTCAAAAGAAGCATAGCAATTCAACTGATTCTCTCTCATTATTCTTCAAATTCGAGAAACTCAAGCTGCGAAAATTACAGAAGCTGTGAAATTCTCTGACTAACTACAAATTCAAAAAGCCCAATATCAATTCAACTGATTCTCTCTCAGTATTCTTTATTAATAGTTGACAAACTATATCTCAACTACAGAAAACGATGGCAAAAATACCAATTATGCTTAAAGTGAATGGAAATTGGGATAATTGTGGAAGATACATAAATTTTGAAGTTGATGCGATTGTTGTTGATGATAACTCAAGCTATGGAAATCTGATTTCTACAATTGCGGAACAACTTTCGATTGATACATCAGAAAAAATTGTTGTAATCAAATATATTGTGAACGAAAATTATCCTCCAATGGAGATCCGTAATGATATGGGTGTTCATGTGTATATGGAGACAAAAAAAGAGAGTAAAAACTTAGGTTCGTATCCTTTATGCATAAGTGTAAGCGATTTCAATATGGAATTGGCAATCACAAACGAGAGCACAAGTGCAGGTTTGTCTAATTCGACATTGCAGAAATCTACTGGTTTTTATGTTTTACCTACAATTAACTACATATATCTACAATGAAACTACAAATAATGTCGTTCTGGAATTTATGAAACATTATTTTTTTCAATTTATCTACAAATTGTCTACATTAATGTATATGTTACTATACATGTTCATCTGGATCGTTAAAGTTACTTGAAATTCCATCATCTCCAGCTATAGAGGAATATCAAAGTCATATAATAATTGATTATAAGCAAACACATATTGAAGAAGGACAAGTGTATCAAGACAAGCAAACTGTAGCTGCTGCAATGAAGAATTTTTCAGTGATGCAGAAATTCCAGTTCAGAGTAAAAAGGTCTAGCCACGGAAGGTAAGGAGTCAAATTGTAGTTAATTGTATTTAATTGTAAATTGAATTAAACTTATTGATATATTGTAGTCAAATTGTAGTTAAATGTAGTTTATATTAAACTAAAAAATTTTCCTTATTTTTTTTTGTAGCTACTGGCTTGTATGAGTTTATGAAAATTGTAAATGGCACTTCAAGGCAACATCAATTAATGATTCCGCAATGTTCAAGATAAGGAGTGTCAATCGACAACACACTTGTTGTTTAATGGACGAATCATTCATACAGCGCAAACGTACTGCGGCAGTAGTTGGTAGCATGGTCGTTCCAAAGTATTGTGATCCCAAGACTGTTTACACACCAAAGGACATTCAAACGGACTTGTTATCCGAACATGGACTAAATCTAAGCTACATGCAAGCATGGAGAGCAAAGGAAAAGGCTTTACATTTTTTAAGAGGGAATCCTGCTGACTCATACAACAAATTACCTAAATATTTTTACATTCTTGAAACAACTTATCCTGGTTCCGTTGTTAAATTGAAAAAATCAGCAGATAATTGTTTCTTATATGCATTTATTGCTCTTTGTACATCAATTAGTGGTTGGCAACATTGTAGGCCAGTTGTGGTTGTGGATGGGACATTCTTAAAGTCAACATACAGAGGGATAATGCTGACAGCAAGCACCATGGATGCAGCAGGTTAAATGTAGTTAATTATAGTTATTTGGTAAATATTTTGTAGTTTGTGCATATTCAAATCTGCAAACTAATATTCTTTGAAACAAAATTGTAGGTATTATCTTGCCCTTGGCCTATGCTGTGGTTGATTCTGAAAACGACGCGTCTTGGAAGTGGTTCTTTGAGCAATTCAAGGAGGCATATGGTGAAAGACCTTCAACGTATGTTGTTTCAGATAGGAATGAGAGTATAATGAAGGCAACCTCAATTGTATATCCGGGCATGCCACACTACTCTTGCATGTGGCACATTTGGACAAATATAAGATCCAAATAAAAGAAGGGACATCTACAATTACAAGAATTGTACTTTGCTACAGGACGGGCATACACACTAGATGAATTTAATGAATTGATGTTGAAAATTGGAGAGGTAGACCCGCGTGTGAAATCTTACCTATATGATATTGGATATCATAGATGGTCAAGAGTACATGCAACGGTGAATAGAACTTTTACTATGACATCAAACATTGCGGAGTCGTTGAATGCTGTAACAAAAAGGGCAAGAGAGCTGCCAATCTTTGATCTATTAGAGTATATGAGGACGCTTCTTGAACGTTGGACGAAAGAGAAGTTATTGAAGGCAAATGGTACTTTCACATACCTTGGACACAAATTCAACAAACAATTAGAGGATAACAGTACAATATCTCATAAATTAAGGGTAAGACCTGTTAGTTTTAACTACAGATTCATCTTTAAAAATACTGTTAACAGTCAATGTAGATTAATTGTATTTATATTGTGGGTAAATGTAGATTATATATATATAATCGTATTTGTAACTGTTTTGTAGGTAATCTTTATATTATCTTTTATTACTAATTGAGCTAATATTTTTGCTATTTCTAATTGAAATTTAGGTGAGGGCTTCAACAGATCATTTACATACTGTGATAGATGGTGTGAAGCGGTACATTGTGTGTTTACAAAACAAGAAATGTAGTTGTGGACAATTTTAACTTGATGAACTTCCATGTGCACATGCATTGGCGGCATTAAGGCATAGGAAGGAAACATACGAAAACTATTGCAGTTGTTATTACACAAGGAATAACCTTTTGCTTACATATGAAATGCCAGTAAATCCTCTTCCTGATGAAAGCAAATGGGATGTGCCACAATATATTTTGGATGAGATAGTAAAGCCACCGGCGATGGATAAAAGGCAGCCTAGCAGACCTCAGAAGGAAAGATATAAAACATTTGATGAAATAAAGACAAAGAAATACAAGGTGTCATGTGGAAACTGTGGATGTGAAGGGCATAACAAAAGAACTTGCAAGAATGCGCCAAAAAAAAACTGATCATTATGTACTGGAATAGTTTTTAGAAATAAATAGTAGTGAGTTCAGTATTACTGAAAGCTAAAATGTAACAGTTTACCTTGTGAAAGAAAATTAGCCTTTCATGGTCTCTGTTAGTTTGTATCTACATTTTAACTACAGAAAATTTGATATAACTTGTTTTTAAGATGGATTGTGTTATTATTTCATTGACTATGTTAGAATGTAACTACAACTACAAGTAATTATATGAAACAATATTTTAAGATGGTTTGAGTTAGTTTTTTGTTGAATCTGTTAGACTGTAACTACATTTTAACGACAGATAATTATATATAACTACATTTCAAATACAATTTTGGTGTTAATCCTTTAAGGACTCAGTTAGCATGTAACTATAATTTAACGACAAAAAGTAATAGTTAACTACATTTTAACTACAATTTGTCTTTACATACATAACTTAAAGGAAAAAATATTCAGGTCACCTGTAGAAGTTATAGATTTTTTTTACATTCAATAACAATTAAACTGCAAACATCTTATACTAAAGAGTATAAAACATAGTAGTTTAATTGGAACTATAAACTACAATTAACTATGATGTATTTCATAAAAAGTATATGAAGATAAATTGTAGGCAAGTATTATAAAATGAAATCAAAGTAGTAAACTTTAAACATATAAAGTATTGTAAATTCATAATCTGTAATATGTATTACAGATTAGTCAAAATAAACTAGTGTAAACAAGCAAAATAGCAAATTACCTGCAGTTTAGTCAACTTAAACTACAAAATTATAGACAACTACAATTAAACAGTCAACTAACAAGAGACTACTCTATCTCTTTCTTCTAATTACTCTAGTCCTCTCATTCTTTGCAGGTGCACCCTTCCTCCTTGCTAGCCTTCCTGTGACCTCGCTTTCACTTATCGACCCATCTTCTTGCTTCTTTGTTGCATAGTCCCAAAGTAGAGCTCCATAGCGTCTACGGTGTTGGTCGATATCAGAAAGGTCTTTTTTTGGGATTGCCAAATCTCTGAGGCTAACATACTCCGCAAATGCAGCCACAAACACACCACAATCACTGCATAAAATAAATAAACTATGAAAATTTAACCCATTTGTTATAAAAATATATTTAAACATATAGAAATAAAGGATAGGAAAATTACAGTGATCCTTCTTTTTGTTGTGGAATTTCCGTAACAAGCCACTGTATGGTAAGGGGGACTGTGACAGATTTATCAATGTATGCCTTTGTTGTCTTGAAGTCGATGTCTTTGCGTTTCCCGTAGAAACCAGTGCAAGACAAATACAAAGGGATAATGGTTGAGAACTTATCAATTGTTGATTCAACAGACTTATGATGATGTGAAGCCACCATTGAATCATAAACATACAGTTGCCTGTCCGCTATGTCGAAAACAACCAACAACCAGTGAAAATTCTCCACTATATTGAGAGGCATTATGACATAATCAACTAAATCCCAAGCAACATTGGCAAGAATTCTATAACCAAGAATATATTCTGCAACATCATCATATGGTTTGACAACCGAATACTTAAGTTCAGGTGGAGATTTAATGAACTTATCATAAGTTTGTTCAATCTTAGTCTTGAACAAACAATCGGTTGTAGTGAATCTTGAGTTGTTGTTGGGGCCATATTTGCCTCTTTTTCTTAAATAATACATTATAACATCAAGGTGCTGCAAAAATTGAAACAAAATAGATTAAGCTACAAAATATCTACTATTATAAAGTATAGCTGCATTATACCTACAATTACACTACAATATAACTATAAACATAACTACAATTATACCTACAACTCAACTACAATTTCCTACAATGTAACTACAAAAATATGGTTAGTTATAAATACAGACTACATTATACCTACAATTACACTACAATAAATATGGGTATCTATATATAAAGTATAGCTACTAACCGTGTTATTAAGAAGTTGTCCAGGGTGAGCAAGTGCATAAAACCACTCCTTCTTATCCACCTTTTCACAACCAAGGTCTAACCAAGGTTTGATTTGGTTATCCTTTTTGGAGAAGTATTCCTTCCTCCTGAAATAACAAGTAAATAGAGAATTAAAAGAACAAATTTCAGATTAAATTAAATATTTAAAGCTTAGCAATTTAAATTTGAAATTGTACAAAGATACTCAATCTCACCTCTTAGATGCTTTATCAGAACGAAGGTATAACCAGTTGGTGAACCTCTCAATCAATTCAGCATCTACATCTTCACCTATAACAGTTGTGAATGGATGCTTGAGGTAGAAATATTTGACTCCAATAGAGCTGCTTCCTCTAGAACTATAGAGAGGTGTGAACGGGGATCGTGCATGTTTCCCAGGAAGCCTGGTCCTTATATTATGAATGGGGGTAGTTTCTTGTTGTATTGGCTCACAATACATGACCAACTGTGTTAGATTTTCAGGGATATCTATGACGACCCGACCCATCGTCATGGGAATTACCATCCCGTTATGTTGTAATTACATATTTCATGCTTTTATATCGGTGTTAGAGTCTATCGGGGGAGTTAGGAGTGAATTGGATTGAAAATTAGGCATATAGCCTTTTTGAAGGAAACTTGAATAAGGAAAGTCAACCTGGAGTTGACTATTTAGTTAGAGAGCTCAGAATCGAATTCTGATGATTCGTTCAGCTCCGGGAGGTCGTTTTTGAGCTAGGAGAGCGATCGGAATTGAATTTAGAGGTCCGGTGTAGAAATAGGCTTGAATTGGCTAAGGTTGAATTTTGGCGAAATCCGAACGGTAGGTGATATTTTGATCCGGGGTCGGAATGGAATTCCGACAATTCCTGTAGCTTCGTTATGTGATTTTGGATATGTCCGCAAAATGTCAGGTCATTCGGACGTCGTTTGGTCGGGTTTTTGATTGATTGTGTAATTCGGAATGTTTTAAGGAATTTAGGCTAGAATTCGATGTGAATTATGGATTTCGACGTTGTTAGACGTGTTTTGAGGATTGGAACAAGTTCGAATAAGGTATTAGGATGTGTTGGAGTGTTTGGATGAGTTCCCGGGGGCCTCGGGGTGTTTTCGGATGGCTAAACGGGAGAATATGTGGAAACAAATTGCAGGTTATGATTCTGTTCTGTTGTTTTCGCTCCTGCGGAAATGAGGGCGCACGAGCGAGTCCGCAGGAGTGGGAAAGAGGGCGCAGGGGTGAGTGACTTCGCAGAAGCGGAATCGTCTCCGCTGAAGCGGCATCGCAAGAGCGAAGAGGAGACCGCAAAAGCGGTCAAGAGAGAGATGGGGGAAAACCGCAGAAGCGGATTTGTTGACCGCATAGGCGAGTCCGCAGGAGCGGACTCTTGATCGCAGAGGCGGAAAGAACCGCAGGGGCGGAATTTTATCCGCAGAAGCGGACCCGCAGGAGCGGTACGTGTATCGCAGGAGCGGAAATGGCCAAATAGGCCTGGGTTCGCAGAAGCGACCAATTGGTCGCAGAAGCGGTTCCGCAGGGGCGGAAAATGGTCCGCAGAAGCGAAAATCGCAGTGAATTAATTGTATCAGAAGTTAGAAAATTTCAGAAACATTTCACACATTTGGGTCTCGGCTTTAGAGGCGATTTGGGCGATTTTGGAGAGAAACTCAAGGGAAATCATCAGGTAATCAACTATGGACTTATACTATGATTAGTATTGATAATATTATGCAATTATGTCATGAAAATGGAGGAATTTGGGGTGATTAATGGAAGATTTAACCCTAGGCTTGAACTTTAGAAAATCAAGGTTTTGAGTGGGAAAATGGAGTCCGATTTTGGTAAATTTTATATGCCTAGACTCGTATTGAGACGAGGGTTCCGAATATGTCACTTTTATAATTTTCGAGAAGCGCACCAAAAGTCGGGTTTTGACAACTTGTGGGTTTTGATATAATTTGGGTTATTTCGAATGAATTGCGTGAAATTAGCATATATTGATGCGTTCTCTATGATTTTGAGCAGATTTGGCATCCGAGGAGATTGATTGGCGAGGCAAGCACAAGGCGGATTGAAGCTTCTACCGGTTCGAGGTGAGTGGTACTAGTAAACAATGTACTGAGGGTTTGAAACCCCGTACTAGCACTTCATAGTGCTATGTTGAGATGAGACACGCGTCTTGTGACGAGCGTGGTGACATTGTGATTGGGGACTTGGACTTGGTCCTTCCCGGCTAATAGAATACTATGTTTTATGACTGTTAATGAGATTATAACTGTACAATTGGGGCTAATAGCCATGTTTGGGGCCTTGTGCCGATCTTTAGATCATTAGGGAACCTATAGAGCTAGGTGACCCTTATATCGTGTTGGAAACCTACACTCGGCCGTAGCTCTAGCTGTATAGCATAATATGAGCACGTACTAGATGTGTACATTGAGAGAGCTTATCTAGGGTGGAATTCCCCGTTCTAGCTGAGTGGGCCTGAAAGGCCAAGTCTATACCGATTGAGATGAGTTAGGGTCAAGGACCCACTGTGATATATTATATTGGGCCTGAAAGGCCAAGTCTATATTGACTGAGACAGGGTCAAGGACTCACTATGATATATTATATTGGTCCTGAGAGGCCAAGTATATACTGACTGGGATAGAGTCGAGGACCCATTATGAGATGTCATATATATATTGGATCGGACTGCACGCCGCAGTAATATATATATTGGATCGGACTGCATGCCGCAGTAATATACATGTAATATACATATAATATACATGTGGGACGGACTGCACGCCGCAGTATTATTGCGCTTGGGCTGTAGGAGCCCCTTCGGAGTCCGAGTCTGCACACATTCTCAGTGAGCACTGGTGTATATTATGGGATCGGGCTGCACGCCGCAGCAGTATAGAGATATATACATATATATATTGGATCGGACTGCACGCCGCAGTAATATATGTGTGGATCGGGCTGCACGCCGCAGAATAATAGTGCTTGGGCCTAGGGAGCCCCTCTGAAGTCTGTATACACCCCCAGTGAGCGTCGTCGACGTTAAATGGAGCGGGCTGCGCGCCGCAGCGGTATATGTATTGGAGCGGGCTGCACGCCGCAGCATTATACTTAATCATATTCTACTATCTACTTAAATACTTATACATTATAGACATAGGTATGTGTCTTTATATGTTGAGATGGCCGTACACCGTAGGGGTACGAGTGAGGGTTGGATCAGTGTAGAATCTTGTAGAGATAAATGTGGATTGGAGATTAGAGTACTACTATAGTGATGACGTACCTGTGAGGGTTGCCTTAGAACTGCTAAGTGATAGCACAGGAGTTCTTACCTTCAGTTATTATTTATTATTGTTACTCACTGAGTTGAAATATACTCACCCCACTCCCCTGCACTTTCTGTGCAGATCCACAGATGCCCGAGAGCAGTTGAGACATTGTAGCTGCTGATCCTTGTCTACTTTTGCGGAGATTACGAGGTAGCCGCCAGCGTCCGCAGAGCTTGTTTTCTCCTTCTTTATCATCTTGTTGATTTCCTATTTGCCTATACTTGGTTGTATTAGGATGTTATTCTGTAGAGGCTCAGTCTCGTGACACCACGATATGGTTGGGACCGTATTTTGTATGTTTTACATTTCGCTTATCACCTGATATGATCAATTATTGTTTAAGTTAATTTGATTAATAACTGGCTGGTTTAAGGGATAATATGGTCGGGCTTGCCTAGCATTGTGTTGGGCGCCATCACGACCAGGGTTTGGGTCGTGACAAGTTGGTATCAGAGCCTAGGTTAAGAGGTCTCGCGAGTCATGAGCCGGTTGGTAGAGTCTCGTGGATCGGTGCGGGGACACCTGTACTTATCCTCGGGAGGCTGCAAACCTTTTTAGGAAAAGTTTCAATTCTTGGAATTCTTGTCATGCGATTACTTTTGACTTGAACTGAACTTTCACATTCTATTCTCTCGCAGATGGCGAGAACTCTATCATCCGGACGTGGAGGACGACCACCACTACTACCTGCTAGAGGCCGAGGACGCGGCCGTGGTCGTGGCGGAGTTAGGGCAGTTGAGGCAGTGCCAGCTGACCCACAGCCCCCAGTTGCAGATGTGCCAGCAGCACCAGATCAGGCACCAGCTGTGCCCATTGCTATTCCGGGTCTACAGGAGACCCTGGCTCAGATACTAGCAGTCTGCACCGGCCTAGCACAGGCGGTTTCAGTTACTACTGCAGCAGCTGCATCGGGGATCGGGGGTGGTCATCAGACCCCCGCAGTACGCACTCCAGAGCCAGCAGTGCAGGGCATACAGACACTAGAGGCTCCTCCAGTTTAGCCTGTGGTTCCGGTTCAGCCAGCAGATCAGGTTCAGGGGGACAGGGTCCCAGCTATGACGGACGATGAGCGGCGTCGTCTCGAGAGGTTCACTAGACTATCTCCTCTAGTGTTCACTGGTGCTCCAGGCGAGGACGCCCAAGGTTTTCTGGATAAGTGCCATCTGATGCTTCGTACGGCACGGATCTTGGAGTCTAGTGGGGTATCTTTCACTACCTTTCAGTTTCAGGGGCCAGCCTTCGCTTGGTGGGAGGCTTATGAGCGCCGCAGGCCAGCCGGAGCAGCACCACTATCATGGCCGGAGTTCTCCACTATGTTTTTGGAGAAATGGGTGCCTCGATCTCAGAGAGAGGAGATGCGTAGGCAGTTTGAGGGTCTCCGTCGGGGGGACATGTCAATGTCAGAGTATGAGATCAGGTTTACAGAGTTGTCCAGGATATGCACCGTGGTTGGTTCATTCCGACAGAGAGAGGATTGGGCGCTTCGTGGACGGCCTCATTTATCCCATTCGTATTCCGATGACTCGGGAGAGGGTTTTGAGTCGTACATTTGAGGATGCTATGGATATTGCTCACGACATTGAGACAGATCGTCGCGGGGAGCGGGATGAGAGGGAGGCCAAGAGGCCTCGAGGAGCGACTAGTTCTAGTGGCACTCGGACCGGAGGCCAGAGTCGGCGGAGCCGAGGTCGCTTCTTTCGGATCTTCGCGGCCGAGTCGCTCGGATCGTCGCGCAGTGGTTTTCGGGCGGGGTTATCGTGGGTTCGCACCGCAGCCGGCCATCTCTCGGTGCCATGCCAGCTCAGAGTTCTTCACAGGACCCATCCGCTCAGGGTTTGTCTCGGCCTAGTTCATCGGCTGGCCAATCCGGCGCCAGAGGTCCTTATCAGTCTCAGTCCCCAGCACCGGGAGTTGCTACGAGTGCGGAGAGTTTGGGCACCACCGCAGGGAGTGTCCCCGTCTTGTTTCCGGGTCTTATCAGCAGAGGGGGCAGCCCTCGTCATCCGGTCCTTCTACTTCAAGCACCCGCCCCACCGCCTAGGGGTGAGGGTCGGTCGGCTAGAGGTCGCCCTCGAGGGGAGTCCGATCGAGCGGACGAAGCTAGATGCTATGCTTGTCGTGGCCGATCGAGGCCGTTGCTTCGATCGTCGTCATTACGTGTATTATTTCGATCCGCCACGAGATGCCTCGGCATTGTTTGATCCCGGTTCTACTTATTCTTATGTGTCTACATATTTTGCTACTCATTTGGGCACGACCCGAAGGAGTCTTGAGCTGCCAGTGCATGTATCTACCCCGGTAGGGATACTATTGTTGTGGACCACGTATACCGGTCCTGTTTGGTCACTATTAGAGGTTTGGAGACCCGAGTAGACCTGTTGCTTCTCAGCATGATTGATTTTGATGTTATATTGGGCATGGACCGGCTATCTCCATGTCATGCTATTCTGGACTGTCATGCTAAGACAGTCACTTTGGCTATGCCGGGCATTCAGAGGATCGAGTGGCGAGGCACGACCGAGTATGTACCTAGCAGGGTAATATCTTTCCTCAAGGCCCAACGAATGGTTGGGAAGGGATGTCTCTCTTATTTAGCATTTGTGCGGGAAGTCGAGGCCCAGACTCCCAGTATTGATTCTGTTCCCATTGTGCGAGACTTTCCTTATGTGTTTCCCTCAGACCTGTCGGGCATGCCGCCGGACAGGGATATTGATTTTGGTATCGATTTGGTGCCGGGCACTCAGCCTATTTCTATTCCTCCGTATCGGATGGCACCAGCTGAGTTGAAGGAATTGAAGGAGCAACTCCAGGAACTCCTAGATAAGGGGTTCATTCGGCCGAGTGTGTCGCCGTGGGGTGCACCGGTCCTGTTTGTTAAGAAGAAGGACGGATCCATGAGGATGTGTATTGACTATAGGCAGCTAAACAAAGTAACAGTGAAGAATAAGTATCCTCTGCCTCGTATTGATGATTTATTTGATCAGCTCCGGGGAGCTAGGGTGTTCTCGAAGATTGATCTTCGTTCAGGCTACCATCAGCTGAAGATTAGAGAGTCTGACATTATGAAGACTGCATTCAGGACCAGATATGGTCACTATGAGTTCCTTGTGATGTCTTTTGGGCCGACCAACGCCCCAGCAGCATTTATGCATCTGATGAACAGTGTGTTCAGGCCCTATCTGGATTCATTTGTGATTGTGTTCATTGATGACATTCTAGTCTACTCTCGTAGCCAGGAGGAGCATGCTCGGCACTTGAGCATTGTATTGCAGAGATTGAGAGAGGAGAAGTTGTATGCCAAGTTCTCCAAATGTGAGTTCTGGCTTGAGTCCGTGGCATTCTTAGGGCACGTGGTGTCCCGTGATGGTATTCAGGTGAATCCAAGGAAGGTCGAGGCAGTGCAGAGTTGGCCCAGACCGACCTAAGTTACTGAGATCCGTAGCTTTCTGGGATTGGCAGGGTATTATCGCCGATTCGTTCAGGGATTCTCTTCTATTGCTTCACCCTTGACTAGATTGACTCAGAAGGGTGTTCCTTTCTTATGGTCCGAGGAGTGCGAGGAGAGCTTTCGGAAGCTCAAGACAGCACTAACCACAGCACCAGTCTTGATTCTGCCGACAGCTTCAGATTCTTATACTGTATATTGTGATGCCTCAGGAGTTGGCATTGGTTGTGTGTTGATGCAGGAGGGTAGAGTCATTGCTTATGCTTCTCGTCAGTTGAAGCCCCACGAGAAGAACTACCATGTTCATGATTTGGAGCTAGCAACTATAGTTCATGCTTTGAAGATTTGGAGGCATTACCTGTATGGTGTCTCATGTGAGGTGTTCACGGATCATCGCAGCCTTCAGCACTTATTCAGACAGAAGGACCTTAATTTGAGACAGCGGAGGTGGTTGGAGTTGCTTAAGGATTATGATATCACTATTTTGTATCATCCGGGAAGGCCAATGTGGTGGCCGATGCCTTGAGTCGGAAGGCGGTTAGTATGGGCAGCCTAGCTTTCATCCCAGTTGGGGAGAGGTCATTTGCTTATGATGTTCAGGCCCTAGCCAATCGGCTAGTGAGATTGGATATTTCGGAGCCGAGTCGAGTGTTGGCTTGTGTTGTTTCTCGATCTTACTTATATGATCGCATCAGGGAGCGACAGTATGATGACCCACATTTGTTTGTCCTTAAGGACAGAGTGCAGCATAATGATGCTAGAGATGTGACTATCGACAGTGATGGTGTTCTGAGGATGCAGGGCCGTATATGCATGCCCAATGTTGATGGTTTGCGGGAGTTGATACTTTAGGAGGCACACAGTTCGCGGTACTCTATTCACCCAGGTGTGCCGCAAAGATGTACCAAGACTTGAGACAGCACTACTGGTGGAGGAGAATGAAGATGGATATTGTTAGGCATGTAGCTAAGTGCCTCAATTGCCAGCAGGTCAAATATGAGCATCAGAGACCGGGCGGTGTTCTTCAACGTATGGTTATTCCCGAGTGGAAATGGGAGAGGATCACCATGGATTTTGTTACTGGGCTCCCTCGGACAGCGAGGAAGTTTGATTCTGTATGGGTGATTGTTGATCGGCTGACCAAGTCAGCACATTTTATCCCAGTTAGCACTACTTACTCATCGGAGCGGTTGGCGGCGATCTTTATTCGGGAGAATGTCAGGTTCCACGGGGTCCCAGTGTCTATTATATCTAACCGAGGCAATCAGTTCACTTCTCAGTTTTGGAGAGCATTTCAGCGAGAGATGGGTACGCGGGTTGAGTTGAGCACCGCATTCCACCCCCAAACAGATGGACAGTCTGAGCGCACTATTCAGATCCTGGAGGATATGTTGCGGGCATGTGTAATTGACTTTGGTGGTTCATGGGATGAGTTTTTGCCACTTGCTGAGTTTGCCTACAACAACAGCTACCAGTCGAGTATTCAGATGGCCCCGTACGAGGCATTGTATGGCAGACGGTGTAGATCTCCCGTCGGATGGTTTGAGCCTGGTGAGGATAGATTGATAGGGACTGAGTTAGTTCAGGATGCTCTGGATAGAGCAAAGTTGATCCAGGAGAGGCTTCGCACAGCACAGTCTCGCCAGAAGAGTTATGCAGACCGTAGGGTTCGAGAGTTGTCTTTCATGGTTGGTGACAGAGTATTGCTGAATGTTTCACCCATGAAGGGTGTCATGAGGTTTGGGAAGAAAGGGAAGTTGAGTCCCAGGTACATTGGTCCTTTTGAGATACTCAGGAGGGTTGGAGAGGTGGCATATGAGTTAGCCTTGCCACCCAGCCTATCCAGCGTTCATCCAGTATTCCATGTGTCTATGCTCCGAAAGTATATCGGGGATCCGTCTCATGTATTAGACTTCAGTACCATTCAGCTTGATGGTGACCTATCATATGATGTGGAGCCTATTGCTATTTTGGGTCGCCAGATAAGAAAATTGAGGTCGAAGGAGATTGCATTAGTTAAGGTTCAGTGGAGAGGTCGACCCGTGGAGGAGGCTACTTGGGAGGTCGAGCAGGAGATGCGGAGCCGATATCCTCACTTGTTTGAGGCTTCAGGTATGTTTCTTGACCCGCTCGAGGACGAGCGTCTGCACCATTGGGGATTTGTGACGACCCGACCCATCGTCATGGGAATTACCATCCCGTTATGTTGTAATTACATATTTCATGCTTTTATATCGGTGTTAGAGTCTATCGGGGGAGTTAGGAGTGAATTGGATTGAAAATGAGGCATATAGCCTTTTTGAAGGAAACTTGAATAAGGAAAGTCAACCTCGAGTTGACTATTTAGTTAGAGAGCTCGGAATCGAATTCTGATGATTCGGTCAGCTCCGGGAGGTCGTTTGTGAGCTAGGAGAGCGATCAGAATTGAATTTGGAGGTCCGGTGTAGAAATAGGCTTGAATTGGCTAAGGTTGAATTTTGGCGAAATCCGAACGGTAGGTGATATTTTGATCCGGGGGTCGGAAATGGAATTCCGACAATTCCTGTAGCTTTGTTATGTGATTTTGGATATATTCGCAAAATTTTAGGTCATTCGGACGTCGTTTGGCCGGGTTTTTGATTGATTGTGTAATTCGGAATGTTTTAAGGAATTTAGGCTTGAATTCGATGTGAATTATGGGTTTCAACGTTGTTAGACGTGTTTTGAGGATTGGAACAAGTTCGAATAAGGTATTAGGATGTGTTGGTGTGTTTGGATGAGGTCCCGGGGGCCTCGGGGTGTTTTCGGATGGCTAAACGGGAGAAAATGTGGAAAAAAATTGCAGGTTGTGATTCTGTTCTGTTGTTTTCGCTCCTGCGGAAATGGGTGCGCAGGAGCGAGTCCGCAGGAGCGGGAAAGAGGGCGCAGGGGCGAGTGACTTCGCAGAAGCGGAATCGTCTCCGCTGAAGCGGCATCGCAAGAGCGAAGAGGAGACCGCAAAAGCGGTCAAGAGAGAGATGGGGGAAAACCGCAGAAGCGGATTTGTTGACCGCATAGGCGAGTCCGCAGGAGCGGACTCTTGATCGCAGAGGCGGAAAGGACCGCAGGGGCGGAAGAATTTCCGCAGAAGCGGACCTGCAGGAGCGGTCCATGTATCGGAGGAGCGGAAATGGCCAAATAGGCCTGGGTTCGCAGAAGCGACCAATTGGTCGCAGAAGCGGTTCCGCAGGGGCGGAAAACGGTCCGCAGAAGCGAAAATCGCATTGAATTAATTGTATCAGAAGTTAGAAAATTTCATAAACATTTCACACATTTGGGTCTCGGCTTTAGAGGCGATTTGGGCGATTTTGGAGAGAAACTCAAGGGAAATCATCAGGTAATCAACTATGGACTTATACTATGATGAGTATTGATAATATTATGCAATTATGTCATGAAAATGGAGGAATTTGGGGTGATTAATGGAAGATTTAACCCTAGGCTTGAACTTTAGAAAATCAAGGTTTTGTGTGGGCAAATGGAGTCCGATTTTGGTAAATTTTATATGCCTAGACTCGTATTGAGACGAGGGTTACGAATATGTAACTTTTATAATTTTCGAGAAGCGCACCAAAAGTCGGGTTTTGACAACTTGTGGGTTTTGATATAATTTGGGTTATTTCGAATGAATTGCGTGAAATTAGCATATATTGATGCGTTCTCTATGATTTTGAGCAGATTTGGCATCCGAGGAGATTGATTGGCGAGGCAAGCACAAGGCGGATTGAAGCTTCTACCGGTTCGAGGTGAGTGGTAGTAGTAAACAATGTACTGAGGGTTTGAAACCCCATACTAGCACTTCACAATGCTATGTTGAGATGAGACACGCGTCTTGTGACGAGCGTGGTGACATTGTGATTGGGGACTTGGACTTGGTCCTTCCCGGCTAATAGAATACTATGTTTTATGACTGTTAATGAGATTATAACTGTACAATTGGGGCTAATAGCCATGTTTGGGGCCTTGTGCCGATCTGTAGAGCATTAGGGAACCTATAGAGCTAGGTGACCCTTATATCGTGTTGGAAACCTACACTCAGCCGTAGCTCTAGCTGTATAGCATAATATGAGCCCGTACTAGATGTGTACATTGAGAGAGATTATCTAGGGTGGAATTCCCTGTTCTAGCTGAGTGGGCCCGAAAGGCCAAGTCTATACCGATTGAGATGAGATAGGGTCAAGGACCCACTATGAGATGTTATATTGGGCCTGAAAGGCCAAGTCTATATTGACTGAGACAATGTCAAGGACCCACTGTGATATATTATATTGGGCCTGAGAGGCCAAGTATATACTGACTGGGATAGAGTCGAGGACCCATTATAAGATATCATATATATATTGGATCGGACTGCATGCCGCAGTAATATATATATTGGATCGGACTGCACGCCGCAGTAATATACATGTAATATACATGTAATATACATATAATATACATGTGGGACGGACTGCACGCCGCAGTATTATTGCGCTTGGGCTGTAGGAGCCCTTCGGAGTCCGAGTCTGCACACATTCTTAGTGAGCGCTGGAGTATATTATGGGATCGGGCTGCACGCCACAGTAGTATAGTTATATATGTATATATATATTGGATCGGACTGCACGCCGCAGTAATACATGTGTGGATCGGGCTGCACGCCGCAGTATAATAGTGCTTGGGCCTAGGGAGCCCCTCCGAAGTCTGTATACACCCCCGGTGAGCGCCGTCGACGTTAAATGGAGCGGGTTGCGCGCCGCAGCGGTATATGTATTGGAGCGGGCTGCACGCCGCAGCATTATACTTAATCATATTCTACTATCTACTTAAATACTTATACATTATAGACATAGGTATGTGTCTTTATATGTTGAGATGGCCGTACACCGTAGGGGTACGAGTGAGGGTTGGATCAGTGTAGAATCTTGTAGAGATAAACGTGGATCGGAGATTAGAGTACTACCATAGTGATGACGTACCTGTGAGGGTTGCCTTAGAACTGCTAAGTGATAGCACAGGAGTTCTTACCTTCAGTTATTATTTATTATTGTTACTCACTGAGTTGAAATATACTCACCCCACTCCCCTGCACTTTCTGTGCAGATCCACAGGTGCCCGAGAGCAGTTGAGACATTGTAGCTGCTGATACTAGTCTACTTTTGCGGAGATTACGAGGTAGCTGCCAGCGTCCGCAAAGCTTGTTTTCTCCTTCTTTATCATCTTGTTGATTTCCTATTTGCCTAGACTTGGTTGTATTAGGATGCTATTCTGTAGAGGCTCGGTCTCGTGACACCACGATATGGTTGGGACCGTATTTTGTATGTTTTACATTTCGTTTATCACCTGATATGATCATTTACTGTTTAAGTTAATTTGATTAATAACTGGCTGGTTTAAGGGATAATATGGTCGGGCTTGCCTAACATTGTGTTGGGCGCCATCACGACCAGGGTTTGGGTCGTGACAATATCAAAGTCATCCAATGTGACTCCCTTCTTTTCAGTGCTTGAAACTACAGGAATAAATGCATTCAAATGATCTCCACCTTCACTTTCATCAATTTTTTCTGTGGGAGCATCTACAGTCACACCATGAATTGGGGACCGGACAATATTATCTACAATCTCTGTTATATAAAAATTTAAAATACAAAACATCAATAAAAATCTGTATAACCAAACTTATTTAGTTCAAATTATATGTAAATACTATACCTTCTTTTTCTGCAGCAATTCCTTCATTTAAAACTGAATAACTCTCAACAACTGTTGGAACACCTGCAGGAGAACATCCATTAGCATTTGTAGATAAATGTAGACATATGTATTAATATATAATTAGTGGGAATAAATATAAATGTAGTTCACTTATGAAATTATACCTGGTTGTTGTACATCAGGAATATCTTCAAATACTTGTTCTTCTTCAGAATATTTTTGAAGATGTTCTGCTGAAACTACTGTTTGTTTTTTTAGTTAGTTAAGATAGTTATATTGAACAAATGTGTAGGAACTTGTAGTTAAATGAAATTATGATACTATAATAAATGTCTGATTTTGCTACCTTCTTTAACTTGTCCAGTTGCTTGTTGAACTTCAGGAGATATGTGAACATGTGGTCCAAGATTGGAAGTGCTTGCATGCACTTCAACACCAGCTGATTTGAAATTTAGAATACTCTTCACATACTGATCTATGAACTCTCGAAGGCTTGGGAGTTCAACAAATACAGACTTCTTAAAGTCATCAATTTTTTCATCAACCTAATTATTAAAATAAAGTTAGCAGATAATTTTATTCAAAATAGTACATTTTAACTACAACTTAACTTAAATGTGTGCAATACTAAAAGGGCTCAATATATAATTATATAACAGTCAATGTAGATTAAATGTACAAAAATTGTAGATAGAGTCATAAATCTTACAGTCTCAATGTCTTTTTCAAGTTTCCTCAATTTGGTGGCCACAGAGTCATTGTAATCTTTAACCTCTTTATTTTTGGGTACAAGTTTTGCAGAACCAACAACTGGAACCTCTGATGATTGAGCACCATGCTCATCTTCATCCTGAATCTTTGGTGGAAGGGTAAGAACTGCAATCTCTTGGCCAGTTTCAACCATGTTTGAAAACTGAATGTTGGAAAATATATTTAGTTACATAAAGAAAATTAAATTGTAGTTGTAATGAATTTAGAATGAAGTTAAATGTAGTTATAACCAAATAAAATAAAGATTACCTTAACCCATTCAGACTTTATCATCTTCTCCTCAAATGCTGTCAGCCAAATCTGTCCTTTACTAGAAGACCATCTTAATATTCGGGGTATTGAGTCAGAACACCTCACGGCAAGCTCGGAACTTACAGATGAGCAACACTCATAAAGCCAAACTTGTAAGGCTAATGAGCATCCACGAATGAGGTAAGAATGTACACGGGGATTTAAACGATGTCGCACAGATTCAATCACCTTATTGAATGACTTAATACCCCATGGGTATGACTCAAAATTACCCGACTCTACCAAATAAAATCTAAAAAGGTCTATAAAAGACACATGCTCTTTTTCATAAGGACAAATGAAAAATTCTAACAAATAAAGAATGCACAACTTGAATGCATCATCATCATTTTTCCAAGCTTTATTTGTTACAATATTTTTCAAGTGCCACTTCTCTACCCTTTGTTTGTTTGGAAAATATGTGCTCATTAAATGGCTAACATAAGTGGATGTGTAGCCATAGTCAGAAAATGAACTCGCACGGTTTAAACCAGTAACCAAACCAAATTCCCTTAATCCAAAATTCAATTTTTGTCCCTTCAATAAAACTGAAAAAAAGGATTGATTATACTTGGACAATTCATACTTCATAAGAAGATGAATTGCTTGGTTTTGCATACAAACTAGAGGAAGAGTTAAAAAATAACCAAAGCAACTATTTTTAAACATATTTAAAGCATTTGGAGATAGTAAAGATTTTATTTGGCCTACAATACTAGGATCACACAAAGTGTGAAACCTAAGCACACCATAATCAACATTATGAGAAGCAAAGTAATCTCCATTCTGCACAAAAAAATACATTATTTAAGATTAGTATATTGCATTACAATGAAACTACAAGTAATTTATATATAACTACATAATAGATACAATAAAATACTTTACAAACAACCAACACCTATAACTATATATAACTACATTTAAAGATGGATTGTGTTAGTGTTTTACAGACTATGTTAGTCTGTAACTCCAATTTAACTACAAATAACTATATACAACTACATTTAAAGATGGATTGTGCTAGTCTTTTATAGACTCTGTTAGACTGTAACTACATTCTAACTACAAAATAACTACAATTAACTACATTTTAAGGTTGATATTTTTAGTCTTCTATGGACTCTGTTCTACAATTTTTTTTGTTTGCCTATAACTACATTTTAACTACAAATAACTACATGTAACTACATTTTGTATTTGTACTACATTGTAACTACAAATAAATGTATTAAAACTACAAAATTGAGACAAAAATTCACAAATTTATTTAAACACTGTATTTAACACAAAACACTTGATTCATTAATTTTTTCAACTAAAAATAAATTAAAATAACTGTAAATAAAAAATAATAATGAACCTTCGTAATATGAGTGTTTTTGTCAGCCAACTTCTGTACTTTTTTTGCTGCTTTCTTCTTTTTTGCTAAAGATGAACTTGTGGATACCTTCGATTTTTTCGACAATGGCATTTTAGGGGCTTCTTCAACAAAATCATCATCTGAACACTTCTCTTTAGCCTTACGTTTGAGTTGCTTCGCGGATTGTCTAGAAACACCAACAACATCAAAATCGTGCACTAACTTAGTTCTCATCTCCGCACGAAGTTGTTTGGGAGATGAAATTTTACTACTATCTACACTTGCATGTGTAGCTTTTACAGATTTTAGTGCTGATTTAGGTGTTAAAACACCCAAATCAAAAGAAGGTATATCAGGTATTTTGGATTTTGGAGACAACTTTTTGGGGGTGTTTATCTTCTTCATGATTTGTGAAGAAATTGATTTGAAACCGAAATGTGTAGAATATAAAAGAAGAAGAAGCTTCAAAAATCGTGAGTGTTTTTTTGTTAAGAAAAGTACAGTAATCATGCAACAATAGTGAAAATGTGGGTGTGGGTTGTGGGGAGAAAGAGTAAAACGTGGGGGTGTGGGTTTGGGTAGGAGAGAGAAGCGGGTAAAATTTAATTGATAGAATATTCCCTCCTAAATTAATGCCTACACTTACTACATCATTAATTAGGAAATTAAATACAATTATGGTACAAATATTGAAATATGGTATGCTAAAATGTAATTAACACAAAACTTAAACATTGAAGGCAAAAAGGTTTCAAAAATGGTACATATTGGTAAAAATTTCTTCTTATATAGGAGACTAGTGGGAATGGCCCGTGATCCCGGGCCCAAACTTATATTAATTTATAAAGAAAATAAATTACTTTCTACAGAGAACAACTTGTATTTTGATCAGTTATATATTAAATTATGTGAGTTGATTTGTTCTATTTGAATTATCCTTTGGATGACACTAAAATAAATTCAAGAAAGCTGTGAAAACTGCAATGCCATGAAACGGAGGTAAAGAACTAAAAAATATCAAATGCCATGAAAACTTAGGTAAAGAACCAAAGACATACGAAATGAGGCTTTTATCTTTTTATTCGATAACTTTCCGTTCATCTAAGTTATTCAAGATATTATATGAATTAATTTATTATCGAATCTTTTTTTATTGATAACATATATTAATATATTATCAAATTTAATGAGTTGTCACGCATGATAAATAGATACATCAAAATAATTTCACATTAATATACTAAATGACATGGCCAATAGCACTATTTGAATATTGCCGGTAGTATTAATAACCAAGGCACTGCAAGTTGATTAAATTTATATATAACCTGAAAGAAGTTAACAGAAACTCTTGAACACAACTAAGATCACTAAGTAATAAAGGTTGTTAAAGGAATCTCCTAGGAATGTCTAAAAATATATCAGAGCAGGTAGTACCTCAAACAATACGGTGGCTATGATAAATCTTACTTCATCAAAATTTAACAACAATGCAGCTGAATATAGATTTCACTCGGTGGACCCTTATTGCTCCTCGAGAGCCAACTAAGTAAACCAGACATAAATATGGGAATATCTCCACTTAGCAGCATTTAACTAACATTTATTCACAAATCACAGTTTTAAAATGTTTGAATGAAAGAATAGGAAAGGACAGGAGAGATACAGTTCTTTCAATTTTAAGTAATCTTAGACAAAAAAAGAAAGGAAAAGAGAGAAAAAAGCACTGGTTAATCAACAGAAGCTCAAATTTGCTATCATCCAAATCTGCTAAAAGTAGCCAGCAAAGAAGACCTTTTTATATTATGACGTTTTAGTGAAGAAAGCAAATTCAAGCCAAAAAAGAAAGTTATATTTACTGCCAGTCTTTCAACCGATTATTTACATCAGCTACAACACCAATATGTTTTACCGGCTAACAAAAATATATAGGTACATGCCAGTAAGTTACACAAAGTAAACTGTGTTGTCCATGTTTTCTGCAATATTGCAAACAAAGCGACGTTAGTAACGACAAATAGCAACATTATATTTTCTAGTAGCTTGAAATAGTAGAGGTTGTTCTTTGCATTACCTGTAAAGCAAAAGCTGGCGATCTTCAAACACATATTTACATAGTAGGATAAGACGTATGTACAAGCAGTTTACAGATTTATAACACCCTGCGAACAAAATGCATTTGAGATTTCAAATTGGTAGTTGCAGATCAATAAAAACAGGAGACGTCTTTGCTGTTGCATACAACTTTAAGCGGGAGAAATTGTGGAGGACGATAGCGCAGAACACAGAAAATGCAAAAGCAAAGACGCATGCTGCTAGGAAGTAATCTGAAATCTTAAAAATACCCAAGCTGACAGCCGTTAACATTATAAGGAGGAATTAGAAATCAAAAAATTAAAATAAGAGCAGAAGGAAAGAGAAAGAAGAAAAAGGATCTTCAAACAAAACAACATGATGACAAAAGATTCAACACCAAGAAATCATGTCATTGAAGAACAATGGACTGGGTTTCAAATATTGACCAGTAAATATAGACAAGTATTAGTC
Organism: Nicotiana noctiflora; assembly: GCA_032618575.1. NCBI lineage: Eukaryota > Viridiplantae > Streptophyta > Magnoliopsida > Solanales > Solanaceae > Nicotiana > Nicotiana noctiflora. Next base: position 59,114 of record JASVEL010003813.1, on the reverse strand, counting down.
ACATGGGTTTCTTAAACTATATGAATATTGAGTTTCAATGTTAAACCACAGAAAAGTTTTCCAGGGATTGTTGTTAAAGTTGATATAAATATTATCCCATTTGTTTCATATTTTGTATAAATATTCGCGGTTGGAATTAGGAAAAAGAAGAGCTCAAAGAAGAGGCCAGTTTCTAGGAATTCTTCTTTTAACAGTTGTAAGGAAGAACAATTGCGTAAGATTCCAGGCTGCTTATTCTTGAATGGCTCGAGTGATGTGGCTTCGCTCTTCACTCAGCAAGGCAAGAAAGGAACTAATCAAGATGCCATGATTGTTTGGGAGGTTTGTCCTTCATATTCATATTGCTATCTCTGTAAATATTGTTGATTAGGATTTAACTTTATGTTCCCAGCATAGCAAAAAAACATCTTACTTTAGTTGCATTGGAAGAAATTCGAAGGAGAAAGTAGTTGTAATTATTTTAGATTATGGTTTTTGGAGGTTAATGGTAGGGTTATTCCTTTTTTTTTTTGTTGCAGAAATAGCCTAATCATAGTTATGTTTTTGCTTCAATCTTATATAGTACTTGTCTGATCATAGACTATTCACCTGAGTATTCTGATGACCATATGATATTGTGACATGCTATAAATGACACTTGAATTACCTTTTCCAAGGCTAAAAAGGTAGGTACTACATAAGAGAGGTAGCCATATTTTCTTCTTCCAGTTGTGAATATAGCACTGTGGCAGAAGGTCACAATAGTTCTGTGATTTTTTCTTCATGTTTTGGTCAACTATATGTTGCTCTTAATCTCATGGATATTCAATTTCTTGCTCCTATCCTTTATGATATTTTAAAATAATACTATGTTAGAATTTTTATTTGTTTTGAATATTCACTCAAGGAAGAAGAAGAAGAAAAAAAATTAATTGCATGAACATTACGAAATAGAGCACAATAGCAACAAGCTTAGCCTATTTATTAAACAAAAATATAGCTATAAAGTTAATATCAATCAAATTAAACTAATAAATTACTGATCAAATGCGAGAAAACGAACCGAGAAATAAGAAAATGAGAGCTCCAGATTCGGCGGAGAGAGAGAGAGAGATCTGAAAAGTTGATGAGAGGAGTACTTTGTGGAGAGAGATTAGTACTTTTAAGGAGCTGAGAACATCGAGAAGATCGTCGCCTGCTTGGGTTTATTCAACAACGAAAAAAAATCAGTGTTTAGATATATAGATAAAAGCTATGCAGAAACAGCAACTTATGAGTGAGTTTGATTTCTGAGTTTTCGATACTTCTTATGCGGATGAAAAAAGAAAATAAGAAATTGAAAAGTGCCAAAATGTAATTATAAGAAATAATTAAAGAAAAAAACCTACATGTGTGCTTGTTATTAAGTGGAGCCAGCTTTTCTCGGTTCAGCCGTTAAATGTGTTGAACTGAAAGCTGGAGTCACTAACAGCAGAAACACGAACTGGTTTGTCTTCCACGTCGATGGAAAAAGGCGCGTATTGGAGATCAAGCAAAATTGAAAAGACTGTTACAGAAAAACACAAAGTGAGCAGAGGACTAAAATATCCCGACTTTTGATCAAAATAAAGGGACCTTACTGTAATTCCGAAGCAAGAAGACGAAGGGTGATTAATGATATCTCTTTGTTCACTTTCTCTTTGTTCGAAATGATTTTACTTTACTTTACTTTACTTTACTACTATATTATAGAAGAGCTCAGGTTTCGACCTAGCTGCTTCTTGGAATTCAATTCAATTATAAGGGTAGTTTTGACATTTTGATTTATATACTTATGTGTCCTTTAGTGCATCAATTGAATTGCCACCTCATTTCTTATGTATGCGATATTTACTATCTAGAATTTTCATTGCCTATTTTTATCTCATTTTCTGTCTATCAGTTCATCTTCCTCTTCAATATTCCCCTAACGCCTACCTTTTGCCTAGGGCTTCTTACTTCATATTCAACAGATATCATCGGAGAAACTACTCCTGCGTCAATACTCAATTTTGGTAACTAATTGTTTTTTTATTAATTGTAAAAATTATTTTATCACAGAAATTGGGGAACATTGTCCAGCGAGTATTACGAATCTTTACGTGAAATATGATAGATTTTTTTTTCATTTTGTAGTAATTAATGTTTACTCCTTCTCTTCTGTTTGTTCTGTCTAATTTTCATTTTCACTCCTTTATATTCCTAAATTTCTCAATTTGGATCTATGTTATTTCTCGTGTGTGCTTTATTTTGTTAAATTATGGTAAGTTTTCTTTTATCTTGCTTTTTTTTCTTCTTCTAGATGTGCCCTGTTATTGCTAATGGAATTTTTGTCGCATCTGATACTTGCTATGTTGTTTTGGATATTTTTATGTTAGATTTTCGCATGCATGTTGGTAACTTTATCCAATATGCAACGCTGATGCGCCGAGGGTGCTTGGTAAAATGACTAAATCAACTCAATTTCTTTTAGTTTTCTCATTTTCTCTCCATTCTTATTTGGTTTGTGTCTATGTTTCTGGTGAGCTTATATTACTTCTTTTTTTCTCTACAATCTCCAATTATTATTTAATTTTAGAGTTTTTTTTTGTAAATCCAATTTGGGTTGAGAGGTACATAATTTATATCCTTTTTTCTTCTCTTAGGTAGTAAAATTAAATGTTGGTTACTATTATGCTTTTTATAATAAAAAAAATGGGTGCAATTTTGAGCTTTAATTTCCTTCTGTTCTATTTTTACTTATTTTTGCTTCTTCTTTGGATTTGCTTTTTTTTCCTTATTTTTTTTTACCCCGTTCAACCCATGTATATTCTGATTTACCATGCATGTCACAGATGGCTTTTTCAGTGGTCGGAGCGTCAATATGTTTTTGCTTTCATTTGCCTCGAGAGTCGTCCTACAGAATATTTCAATATAAGTAACTATAGATAAGTATTCCATAGAAAGAGTTACTTCAAGAAAATATCATATGTTGGTGCTTACAAAGGGGTTGTTACCAGCCAACTTGACAAATTGGCCACCAAGACTTCTGCTACCATGATTACTACTCACCTTGACTATGTGTAAGTCTTGATTTGTTATCTCATTTTGCTGGAATTATATTTATCGTGCTATTTTTTTTAAATTGATACTTCGTTTTAGTCTTTGGCTTAATTTTCAACGATTGCAAAGTTGAATATTTGATCAATTTGCGTGATTAAAATAAAATTTTCTTTTCTGTTTCATGAAGCTATATGTCAGTTTCAGTTCATTCCTTTTTGGTTTTAGATATAAAGCTTTCTTGAAATGTGTGGGTTTGTATGTGCAATATTTATATATCGATCTTGATTATATTTCACGTCACATAATCTTTGCGCATATTTAACAAGAGATAAAGATAGATAGGGTAAAAAAAATGGAGTGGTGAGGCAAAATATTCATTTTCGCTATCAACTCTTTGCCTTGCATCTTTAAGCCATTAATGTGAACTTGTCAATGCAGACTCTCCGCAAGAAGGTTGTTTTGTAAGCTTAGAGATTCTATTTCAAATTCTCATAACAACCCAATTATTACTATCCACTCTTAAAAAAGAGTCATCTGAGATAATCTATATCGATATTTCTCATTTTGGCTCGGGAATGCAAGTTCAAATGTGCCAAACATAGCTTGGATCTTGGAATTGTCTTTTTATTTGTATTGTCAATGCAGTTTCTCCATACCATCTTTTAGATTGTCCTCATCTCTGGCAACAGATTGAGCAAAATTTTTACTTTGCTTATAGATCTACCAAATTATTTATGGATATGCAATGAACTTTAATTTTGATCAATGTTGGAAATAATAGAAGATCCACACATTTTAGAAAAGTATTATACTTAGCGCCAGAATGGACTAAAAAGAAGAAAGAGACAACAAGGAAGGGATGATGGAATTACAACAAACACAACTCAAATAATCAAACGATTGAAAATTAGGTAGAAACCCACCAAAATTTTCAATCTGGATGAAATTCCGTGATCCCTCTCAATATTTGCAGCAGGAGGATGAAAGAATGAAAAAGGACAACAAGAATAATTTGTGCAATAATGAAGAGAGATGGGAGAAAAAGGAGGATGAGGAGAAAGAGCTTCTAATGGAAGCATTGGTTGTGATTGTCACCTGCAAGATTGTCAAGATTGTCAAGCTTCCTCTCATCGACTTGATCAAAGAAAACGCATGTACCTCTTGCATGGAAGCATTGGTTGTGATCATCATTGGTGCAGATGAGGGATGCGATGCGACTGAGAAACGTTATTTAATTTCTTTAAAGATGATGTTCACTATATTACTTCTACAAAAATATCATTTATGTTTGGGGCTAAATTCTCTTTCCATCTGCTCAACCAGTTCAAGGCTATTAAGAAGTTTAAAATAAAACAACACTAATTGAAATAATATTAAGACACGACCGAGTTATTCTCTTTTTTCTGGTTTTATAATGTTGTTGAGTTCTGGACTTCTTTGTCTGAAATTTACAAGTGTTGCAGTTGTATTTTCTGTTCTTAACTTTGAACACATTTTACTAGTGAAGAAGTGAGGTGCATAATCTTACACATCTTCGTTATGATATTTCTCAAGTTACCTCCAATAATGTTGTATGTTTCAGTGTTGTGGATTGATTTGAAGATGTAGTTCATCCAGAAATAATGTGCTTGAACATGTGTGTGGCGATTGTCATTTTGCATGACTGTCTTCTGGGTGCAATTTGGAGAAGGAAGCAATGATCAATGTACTTGTGAAATACCAATAAAACTATTTTACTTATGTATTTGTGAAACCATAGCTATTATATTAGGTATTTATTGATATATAGGCTGTTTATAGCTTAGTTGGTAGTTATTTACATGTAGGAAAAAAAATTAAAATTGAGAGTTAACATTTCTATCTAAAATTTTCTACAACATATAATAAAGCAAAAAATGTGCTATAGAAAGTTTCTACTTGTTTGCAGAAATTTTTCTGGTACAAGTATGCTTTTATCTCTCATAGAATGGTTCAGTGCTTTGTTTAATGCTTTTGATTTGTTACTATTTGCTTTAAAGTTCAAAACTTGATTTCAATACATATATGAAGTCTTCCATCATTTAATCGTTTCTTTTATTAGCTTACCAGGGCAGTGGAAGGCATTTTATATTTGTGTCGTACAGATTAAAAATGATACCAAAAATATAAGACTTCAAGGAATAGGTCATACTGAATCGCTTGCTTGTGTTTTATTATATTTACTCATGTTTAGTATTTGGGTGTGTTATGCTTTCTGTACTATTTTTCGAACCTGTGTGTGCTTCTCCCTATTATAAAGTATGATCTTCTTAGATGGTTTATGTTTTATAGTACTTGTGACTTTTTATATGTGATTTTCATATTGCAGGATATAATTATGCACATCTATAGTGTAGAGTGACTAGAGATTGAGGAAGCTGCAAAAAAGATGGAATAATTTTTAGAGGGGATATGATATAGGTGAATAACATGCTTAGGAAGATACAAGCAGTGTCTTTTATAATATAGTACAGTATAAACTCAAATTTGTGGTGGGGAAGGAACAATACATTTTCATATGTACATCGTCACTTGAACCGATTGTCGAGCATTGATTATAAGGAAATATATGGTCTTTTTAGCTGTCATTTGAGTACATTATTGTGTTGCTACGATGAATGTAAAAAATATCCATTTGTAACTATGTACGATCTATATTTTCTTTCAAATATATCAAAATAATATCCAAAAGTTTAGTCAACGATCTTATATAGCTTGTCTATATGTTAATTTGATAATCATCTATACACATCCTATTAATCTTCTGTGCCATTTCATACCAAAAGTATATTATGATATTATCTGGTTTGGTAGGCATACATGCATATATTTCGGAAAACTTATACAAATGTCACAAATAAATTTTAATTTATAAACCTCTAGTCATTAGTCATAGACTTATCAAAATTGGCCAACAAAAATTGAAAAATCAAATAATGGGATTCTTTCTTTTAAAGAATCACACGCAAAAATCACCTTTTATATTTTTAAGTGTGATTAGCAACACTAAATACAAGACGGAAAAGAAATTCATGGACGGGGTGGCAAATAAGGTTATGAAATACAAAACTTTATACAATATTCCAAAAAACTAAACAAAAAAATAACTTTTTCAATGTGTATAGTTGATATTCATTGAAAATATATAGATAAGTCAATCCACAAACTTTGAGGAAGATTGGAGGTGATTTGGATTGGTTTTGTATCGAAATTCGTAATTAAATCGAGTTCAAAAGTCTTCTGCGACACATGTATCAAACCTGTATCACATATGTATCTCACACACATGTATACATGAATATATATGTGATACACAATTGATACAAAGATATATATATGTGATACACAATTGATACAAAGATATATATGTGATACACAAATGATACACAATGTGATATACATACCATTTTTTTTCATGTTCAGCTTTTACTTCAAATTTTCGAGTTAAATCACCTCAAAACTTTACCAAATCATCCCAAAACTCAGATTCAAGCTTCTTAAGTTGTTCCCAATCTATTCTAATAACACCCACTTAAAACAAAGTAAAAATTTGATATTTTTTTGCTACAAATAGATAATTGGCATTTGGCTAATATTAGTAATAATTTATCAATTGGCTAATTTTTGTAATGATCTACTTATAAATGAACATAGCTGGTAATTTCCCTATATTTCTCATTTTCCTTATCATATCAAAACATGTTTGTGAAAAATGTTGGGCCCGTGCTGGCACGGGCCAGTACCACCTAGTTCTTTAAGAGAAAAAGGACTCAAAAGTTGAGAAGTGAGTGGACAAAAATCTTGAGAAATAGATGATGAGTTTGATGCTAGAAAAATAAAAGCTATTTCAGCTTCAGCATAAAGGCTTTTGAAAATATTGTTAGCAGAAGAAATCTTATGGTAAAATTTGTTCAAGTTATGAGACTCCAAAAACATCCAAAAAGACATGATTTTTTTAGATGGTTGAATTTCTAACCCTACCCTCACCATCCTATGGAAAATATCTTTTTCAGTTTCACTAACAAATGCAAATGTCAGTTTTCCCATGATGTTAAACAAGATAGAAGAAAGGATTAAGGAAGAGGAAGATGAAGCGGCGTCTTCTAGTGGATAAGTCAGTCAGAAATATTGTATTTATTCTAGGAGTAAAAGCCAAGAGAATTCTAACAGTACAAAATTAATATTTAAAAACTATTTATTTTTAAAAAGCAAACCTAATTAAGTAATGGACTGTTACCTTTTAAAAAGCTGTACAACAATTAAGGAGAATAGATAAAGACAAAGATTGGTAAGTGGGGCCTACATGCCATAATGCAAATAAGGATAAATTGGTCAACATATTTTATGTGCCAATAAAATTGTTGTGCCAGCAAGCAAGCAGGACGACCAAATTGCCCTAACTCCTGCTTATAAATAATACTAGATAGGTGATGCCCGTGCAATGTCCGGGCGTATGCCCGATTTGCAGCTGTATTATACTATCTTTGAAAAAATTCATGAAACATAATTTTTTAATTACAAAAAGCTCAATACAGGGAAGGCAACCATTTAAAGCCACATCTATTGTGAACCCCAATTTCAATTTTCAGCAAGCAACACTTTGTAATGAAAGGAAGAAACAATATTGACCTCTCCGAAAAGCTATTTGCAATATTCAAGAAAGGGGAAGCCATTATGAAAAAAGAGAACTCACCAAACATGGTAGCAAAATTTGTTATAGAGTGAAAATGAAATAATAAGGTAGTTACCACTTAACTTGAAATACAGAGTGAAAGGAGTAGAATTTTTCAGTCATCCCTAACTTGAGGTAGTCAAAAACTGAACATCAATCACTTATGTCATCAACTAATAGTAATTATAAATTGAAACAAATATGCACTTTGGCATGAAAAGCATACTGTCAAGCTGATTAAATGTACACAACATATTAATGCTTCATATAAACATGCACCAAGAAATAAATTTTTATAAGATTTCAGAGATTGCGAAATATCTAATTTGAATGTTGAGTATCTTTCAAATAGTGCATTCCTTAGCTTCCATGGGAGACAAAATGTGATGCATCCCTTTTTAAAGTGTCGTTCCATAAACCTTTGGTTTCATAAGCTTTCTTTTCTATAAATTTGACAAAAATATTAGAATTTGTTGTCAATACCACGGCCAAATGTTTAACTCCGGATACATATCATATGACAGTTGTTTTCTTGAAAGTCAATCTGCATAAAATCAAAGTCCACATGCTAAAAGATTTTATCGCCAACTTTTTTCTACCTCTGAGTAGAATGTGTGCTAGCTAATACCTGAGTAACATCGCTCCTTAAAACTGTTACCTGAAAACTCATTTGAATTAGGTAATTTCCAATTATTGACATGAGCACAGTTAAAAAGAATTCAATTAAAATTTCTACATCCTATCAGATTTAAGAAAGAAAACAAAATAAAAAAAGAAGTCCAGCTGAACTAATGAGAAGATGTATAAGCACGTCAGATATTGATGTTACTGTAACTTACAATATTCAATTGTTAGAGTTCATCTATTATATATAGTTTCTGGTACTCATGTTTCAAGCCCATTACCAATAGTATAAATCTGGGCTATTGTGGCCAAGCTTGGTACAAGCCTTATTCATAGTCTTATTATAATTTGTATCACATTATCTAATGAACAAAAGAACTGATATATCAGACACTACTTATCAATTATCTAGCCATTTGTTCTTGCCCTTTTAAAAAATGCTAGTGGCCTAATGTACAAATTCATGTCATATGTAGAGGTACAACTATAAGCCTTAATATAAAATTATAGCATCATATATGCTTTGAAGAAGATGGTTATTTCAAGATTGAATTTTTTACCATATTAAAATCTCATTTCTATGTTAAACTTCTATTTTAATATTGCAGAATCTTCCCAAGAAATTAAAAGTCAGTCATATTCATCCAGCATTAAACTTGAATACTCACTGTAGTCTAGAAGAGCAGCATCTAACTGTGGAATGTAGTGCTCTATACAAGAAAAGGTAAGTTATGTCAGCATAGGAGAAATATGACCAGTAGAAAAGAGAGCATAACAGAGTCATGAACTTCCTTTCATGAAAGGCATAATAAAATATCACCAGCCTTCTTTCTTAGATGGTAACCACGAATCCTGTTAAGCGTATGCCTAGGACTAAATCCTAAGGTGAAGAAACCAGTTCAAGGACAAGCTAAGTAAAAATAATAAGAGGACGAGCACCTAAATCGACAGGTTTCCATTGTATCCCTCTAAATAAGGTGCTATAAAAAAAACTACAGTTCTCTTTAGGGATCAAGAGCAATTACAAATATATATATATATTTCATATCTTTATATTAAAAATTAGAACAGAAGATAAGTTTGACTGTTAAAATGTTAATATGAAGTGAACAAATATTGAGTGTAGACGACGTCCATTGTGCACATGATTAGCCCTATATAGAGGAGGGTGTGTGTCAATTTTGGTTTTCTCCTCTAATTTTTAGAGCAAAAAGTAAAGAAAAGAAGATAAAAATATATTAAATACCACTTTCGTCAAGATAAAAAGAGGTTCAAAGTCTAAGTCACCAAAATTTTATAGTTGAAGAAATTTTGTTGATCAAGGCAAATAATTTTTTGAATTGTTTCATGAACATGGCCATAACATAACTGCACATGGTGCATAATTTTTCTCATGTCATGTATAGTTCCCTTGATCTGAGTGCTCAAAATTTTTTCAACCATTCCATCATGAATATATGCATTATCCATTGCAACAAATGTTTGATCATAACACCTTTGCTGCTTTTCCTTTTACCAATTTTTGCATCACGAATAGTCACAACTTGTATTTGAGTATGACCAACCTATTGTAGCTGAGCTTTTTTCCCTCTAGCTAGAGATTTAACAAATAAGAGATTTGATACTATAATAGACAAAAGAGATGGGGTGGTAAGTTCATTCTCTTCATTCATATTGTTCTAAACATTTTATAATCAATGCTTTCCTAACCTATCGAGCATACCTTTATTCCATGATTTTGAATTTCTCCAAAGATATCAACCGTCACCTATGGGAAAGAATTATCCCAACTTTGTAAAGGCATCCCCGCGAATTGATGAGCAACCTGGGCCTGCGATACAAATGAGACCTTTTTATTGTTTTTGACTCTGTCTTGATATAATACACCAAATTCATAAAATTTAGTTTAAGAACTTTTATGATTGAAATTGCTTTATAGCAGTAAATATTATATTGTGAAGTAGCTATCATTTTAAACACATAAGCGAAAGTTTAGTTCCATACTTTCTAATGATCAAGTGAAGCCTAGTTCCATCCTTGATAAGCAGCAAACTGACAGAGAAAGCTATAGACGATGAACTTTGCTGCCTTCTTTAAATGACATATGTGACAATACCTATAGATGGTAATATTTTCGTACACTTGTGATCCACGCGCATATTTTAGACGAATTACATCTCTAAACTAACCTATAACAATTTAAATATTATTAATATGTCATATCAAAGGAGTAAACATAAGGTAACTTCTAATTTTAGAGTATCTACTACTATTAGCAATTGATATCAAATTCTTGAAAGAAGATTTCCTAAGCAAAGTAATCAGTAGAGAAGGGGGAAAAAGAAGGTAAATATCATTTTAAACACATAAGCGAAAGTTTAGTTCCATACTTTCTAATGATCAAGTGAAGCCTAGTTCCATCCTTGATAAGCAGCAAACTGGCAAAGAAAGCTATAGACGATGAACTTTGTTGCCTTCTTTAAATGACATCTGTGACAATACCTATAGATGGTAATATTTCCGTACACTTGTGATCCACGCGGACATTTTAGACGGATTACATCTCTAAACTAACCTATAACAATTTAAATATTAGTCGTATGTCATATCAAAGGAGTAAACTTAAGGTAACTTCTAATTTTAGAGTATCTACTACTATTAGCAATTGATATCAAATGCTTGAAAGAAGATTTCCTAAGCAAAGTAATCAGTAGAGAATGAAGGGGGAAAAAGAAGGTAAAATCTCATAATAAATGTCAAATCAGATTCATTAGAACAAAATACAAAAATTGCTAAAAATCAAGTAAATCAAACCAAAATTCAGCAAGAAAATGGTATTAAAAACTGAAGCCAGCTACAAAATTAATGATAGGATCACAATTGAATAAAAGCAAAAACAAGAAAAAAATTAATAAAAAAGAAATCATACTTGCTGAATTATGTATCACCAAGCTAACACATGCAACAACAAAGAATAGCTTTTGAACGGGATTGGAACACATGAGGCACAAATATATCCCAATTAAGTACTGTATAATTCACTTCGGCTCACCTTGCTAATACAATTTGATGAGAACCTGTGGTGCATGTTCGAAAAACAAAGGCAAACGCAACGGAAAAAAATTACTTTCTTGGTATTCTTCCATTTCTCAGCTATTTGGTAGGGATAAAACTGAAACAGTCACAAGAGGATTCCAAGAAGAATAAAAAAAAGGAGACAACAAACACATAAAGAAGTAAAAGATAAAAATGTAAAGGACTAAGAACACAAATCAAAAGATTTAGAACAAAAATTGAACAAAAAGGAAAATAGGATGAAGAAGAACTCACCAGAAAAGAGAGAGCAACCGAGAGAGAAATTGGAGAAGAAACCAATGTAACCAAATTAAGTGGTCTGTCAAAATGCACACGTGCACATGGTTTGGAAGCTACATGAGTCAGATCTACTAAACTACCAAGCCGCCCCTATAATAATAGATTATACCGAAAGTACCCTTGATCGTCCAAGGGACTTTCACTTATTATATAGTTAAAGTAAGTAATAGTAATATAAGAAAAATATCTTACTTGTTTATTGGTTTTGAATAAAATAAAAAAAGCATGAACGATAAAAGCAACGATTTTGTTATTTTCATCTTGCAACATTACCAAAAACTTAAAGGAAAAACTAATTATCTTTCTCTTTTTATTGTTGCTATAGTACTTTCACTTAACTCATGCTAAAAGAATCCGACTGTCCAAGAAATTGCTATTAATATTTTTAAAATAAACATCACATCTCATTTAAAATGACAATACAATTGAATTCTAATATTTAAAATTCAATATAATTTGAATTGTGTTCATTTACCTACCAAACTGTCCTCATGAGATAGAATGAATCTCTATTAGCAGCACGTGAGTGATTGTTGTTTCAAACTTTTTTTTCGTAAGAGTGGAAACTCGCAGCCGCCACAATTTCTGTCACAATCTCCGTTCTTCGGGTAAGAGCTTTGTATGCACTGGGTAATCCTCTCCCTATGTAATAGTCTACAAACCATACAGGGGATATAAATCGCACTATGCAAGCCTCGTGCGACAGACAAGGTGAAACCAAAAAATAGCCAGAATTACAAGTGCTAATTAAAAAATAGTCACAATTTTAAAAGTAAGCTACTTTTTAGTAAAGATAAATCTCCAAAAAAATAATGTTCGAATTCCAAAAAATATTTCGGCATAATATATTGGAGTTCTAGTATTGTGACGACCCGACCCGTCATCACGTGAGTTACCGCCTTGTTTCTCCCATTTTCGATTTTCTTATATGTTATTATACGAGTCTTGGGTGAATGAGTTGGTTTGGATTGATTCTGGATGGAAATGAGACACTTAGTATCTTTAAAGAAGGTTTGTTTTGTAAAAGTCAACCGGAGTTTGACTTGTGAGTTATAAGGCTCGGATGTGATCTTCGTGATTCGATTAACTTCGAGGGATGATTTGTGACTTAGGAGTGTGATCGAAAGTGGTTATGGAGGTCCGATGTAGAATTAGGCTTGAATTGACGAAGTTAGTATTTTGGCGAATTTCGGTTGATAGGTGAGATTTTGATTCGAGAGTCGGAATGGAATTTCGAGAGTTGTTGTAGCTTCGTTAGGTGATTTTGGATATATGTGCAAAATTTAAGGTCATTCGGAAGTCGTTTGGTTGAGTTTTTGATCAAATGCGTATTTCGAAAGTTCTTGAAGAACTTAAGCTTGAATCCAATGTGATTTGATGGATTAGCATTTTTTTCATGTGTTTTGATGATTGGAACAAGTTTGAATGATATTTTGGGGTGTGTTGATATTTTTGGTTGAGGTCCCCAGGGCCTCGGGGTGAGTTCGGATGGCTAAACGGAGAGTTTTTGGATTTTTGCAAGGAAAATAGATGCTACTATTTGGTATTTTTGCACCTGCGGTTATTGGACTGCAGGTGCGGTCACGTTTAAGCGATGGTCGATCCGCAAATGCGAAGGCTTGGGAATTTATCTATTTCCGCAGAAGCGGGAATAATGACACAGAAGCGGAACCTGGGTATTTTGGTTTTTCACAGAAGCGGATGTCGCAGGAGCGACTCGTGGACCGCAAATGCAGTCTTGGACTTTATTTGAGATTTCGCAGAAGCGGAAGCTGAGGCGCGGAAGCGGTTCTGCAGAAGCGGCAAGGGGACCGCATAAGCGAAAGAGCTCGGCTGTATAATAAATATTTTCTCCGCGAGCTACGTATTATTTTCACTATTTTTAAGCTAGCTTGAGAGCTCTTGGACGGAATTAAAGGGAGATTTCGATTGGGTGTGATTGGAGGTAAGTTCCTTGGACTAAATACATGAAATTATGGTAGATTTGACACGAAAATTAGTTGAAATTCATCAAAAGGGGGTAAAGCTAGGGCTTGAGAATTGATAATTTAGAAATGTAAATTGGAGGGTCAAATGGACTCCGATTTTGGTAAATTTAATATGTATTGACTCGTGGAGAAGCGACGAATCTGGTGATATAAATTTTATAATTTTTCGAGAAGTGGACCCGGGACTCGGGTTTTACCAACTTCATAATTTTTGATATTTTTCGATTTTTTTCGATTGGGTATTATTCTTTTAGTATATTGTGATGTATTCACTCTGATTTTGGTTAGATGCGACACCCGTGGAGGCCAATTTGAGGGGCAAAGGCGTCGCGAGCTGGAGATTTCACCGGTTCGAGGTGAAGAATGATTGTAAATAATATCTTGAGGGTTTGAAATCCCGAATTTGCACACTGTAGTGTTATATTGAGGTGACTTACATGCCAGATAATGAACGTGGGGTAGAGCATCGTTGAGAATTGTAACTTGGTCCATCCCGGTTGTTGGTTTTTACCGCGTAATTTACTGAAAACTTATTTCGTATTTTCATGATTTGGGCTGACTACCGTATTCGGGCTTCGTGCCAATTATTTGAATCTTTCAGGGATTGATATCACCATTTTTCATATTATTTGATCTCGATCCAAGGTTTTAAATACAGTTTCACAAACTCAGCCATTTTTATATGATTTGAAAGCTTACAATATATTTTATTGACGTTTTGAGGTGAGAACTATCATTTTAATATTGCCCAAGTGGATTTTGTGTATTTCTAGACTGAGCATGAATCGGGTTGCACACCGCAACAGTTGTTGCGCGCCGCAACGTGGTGAAATAAGGTGTGGGTTGGGGTGATAAGGGTGGCCGAGGTAATAAGGGTGGTCGGGGGCAATAAGGATGGAAAGCGATCGAAATCGCTATTGAAAATTGATACATAAATCAATAATGTGAAATTGTGAAAGGAGACAGCAGGAGAGTTTGCAACCTGTGGGGCACCGATTGCCCCTTTGTTTGACTACTTGTGCTTTACGTGATTGATTGGTTATTGTTAAATTGGTTGATTGTAGAAAGTGCTTTGTGTGAGAATTATTTGAAATGAGGAAAATGTGGAAACATGGTTGGCTGGCTTAATTAATTGTTGATGTAATTTAATGGCTTGAGTTTACTTGGGACAAAGTTTGTCCATACATACCAGTACAATTCAAGTGTACTGACGTCCCTTTTGCCGGGGCGCTACATTCGTGTCATGATTGTAGGTGGATCAGTAGCAGGCACTTCAGCTCATCGGCAGTAGTATCCTTCTCCTTCCACTGCCCGTTTTGGTGAGCCCCTTTCTTCCTCGGGCCTTGTGTGGTTCATGCCACTCGGTTTAGATTTCATTTTGGTTTTGTAAGGTATAGCCGG
Organism: Nicotiana noctiflora; assembly: GCA_032618575.1. NCBI lineage: Eukaryota > Viridiplantae > Streptophyta > Magnoliopsida > Solanales > Solanaceae > Nicotiana > Nicotiana noctiflora. Next base: position 43,997 of record JASVEL010003813.1, on the reverse strand, counting down.
AGCCTTGTTACCGGCAAGTATTGTATTTCTCTTTTTGTATCCTAGAGGCTCTGTAGACATGTAAACTGTGGGACTCCAGTCTTATGTATATATATGGTGTTATGTCGGGCGTTGTAAAAAAATTGAAATCTTGTTAATGAATCACTCGTATTGTTTTATTTGTTTAATGTGAAATCAATTATGATTAGTAATATATTTGGTTAATGAGAAACAGTCAACACAGGGGTAACGCGTGGGAATGAAAGGCACCCAGGTCCGCTTGACTGGGGCAACCCGGTCAAGCGCCGGTCATGTTCCTCGATTTGGGGCGTGACAAACTTGGTATCAGAGCTTAAGGTTTTAAAGTGTCCTAGGATGTCTCGGAGCCGTGTCTAGTAGTGCCCTTCTTATAGGTGTGTTGTCGACCACATCATATAAGTAGGGGGCTACACGAGCATTTAGGAATTTACCTACTTCTTTGTTAATCTATATCGTGCGGTAAAGTGCAATGTGGAGATATCTGTGTCTAATTCGTGCCTTGTTCCCAAATTTTCAGAATATGGCACCTAAGAAGAAGGCTAGACTCGGCCTTAGGGGCCAATGCCGATCCAAGTGCAGCTGTTAATCATGTACCCGATGCCGTGGGAGAGAATGACCCCCCAGTCCCGAATTTGCCTGGCCCATCTGTTCAAAACCCAAGTGTCCCTATTCCAGCTGCGGCAGAGGATGCCACCATTCCTCCTGCCAGTGTTCCTGACTCAGATACAGTTCCCGCTTCGGGCTCCGGTATCTCTAATGAAGATCTTAGGGGAGCCATTCATATGTTAACACAGTTAGTAGCCGCCCAGGCCCAGAGATCCCATGATGCCCCTGCATCCTCCAGCGGACAGGGAGATTCCTTTGGCTCCAGAGTCCACCAGTTCTTGTGATTGGCCCCTCCAGAATTTTCAGGTACCGATCCAGAGGCTGACCCACAGGAATTCCTTGATGAGATATACAAGACCCTCGAGTGATGAAGGCTACAGATATAGAGGGGGTAGAGTTGGCCTCTTACAGGCTGAAGGGAGCGGCACGTTCATGGTTCGAAATATGGGAGGATTCCCGTGAGGAAGGGAGCCCTTCGGCCAGATGGGATGAGTTCGTGGATGCATTTATGGACCACTTCTTACCTGCCGAGGCAATGGCAGCCCGTGCCACTGAGTTCGAGGTTCTCAAACAGGGCAGTATGAGTGTTTGGGAGTATCACATGGAGTTCGTAAGGTTGTCCAAGTATGCTCCTCATTTAGTGTCGACCATGGATGCCCGGGTTCGACGGTTTGTTCATGGCCTTAGCCCTTTGGTGGTGAATGAGGCCGCCACAGCAGCTTTGCACTCAGACATGAACTATGGGAGGATTGTGGGGTTTGCTCAGGGTCCACAGAGGCCAGGAAATTGAAGATTCGTGCAGAAAGAGAAAGTAGCAGCAGGGCCCGGTCAATGGGTCGTTCGGGGAGATCACTTCCAGGGAGGGGGTCATCAGGGCCATCCCAGTCATATGCTCAGTCCTCCGCGAGTGCACCGCCATCCGTGCACAGTCATCAGCAGGGCAGTTACTCGAGACCCGGTTCGGACAGCAGGAGGTCTCGTCAGTCTGGTCGTCCTGGGTGAGATCCCAGCAGCAGGGGAGACCTACATGCCCCAAGTGTGGGAGATTTCATACAGAGACTTGCTACCTTGACATCCCGGTGTGCTTCGGGTGCGGGGTGAGAGGTCACATTCAGCGGGATTGCCGTGCACCCCGTCAGGGTATAGGTAGGGGATCTGCTCAGTCATCCGGTTCTTCAGCTGCTACATCATCAGCGCGTACTCCAGCAGCAGCAGGGCGTGGTGCAGCTAGGGGTGGAGCTCAGGGTAGGGGTGGACCTAGCCGATTCTATGCATTGAGTGGCCGCCAAAATGCCGAGGCTTCCCCGGATGTTGTTACAGGTATCATGTCTGTTCAGACTATTGATTGCTATGCCCTTATTGATCCAGGGTCCTCCTTATCTTATGTCACTCCATTCATTGCTTCAAGTTTTGAATTAGAACCCGAACAGCTTCATGAGCCGTTCTCTGTGTCGACTCCTATTGGTGATTCTGTTACAGCCTCACGAGTCTATAGGAATTGTGTTGTTATGGTGGGTGGTCGTGATACCACAGCCGATCTTATTGAGCTTGGGATGGTAGATTTTGATGTAATTATGGGGATGGATTGGCTCTATTCGTGCTTTGCCAAACTCGACTGTCGAACGAGAGTTATGAGGCTCGAGTTCCCTAACGAGCCAGTTATTGAATGGAGAGGAAATGGTGTAGTGCCAAGGGGTAGGTTTATTTCCTACCTTAAGGCTTCGAAGATGATTAAGAAGGGGTGTATCTATCACCTGGTTCGGGTAACGGACAACACCTCAGATGTGCCTATCCTCGAGTCCGTGCCAATTGTGAATGAATTTCCTGAAGTGTTTCCGGATGAGCTTCCAGGCATCCCGCCGGATAGGGAGATTGATTTCGGAATTGATGTATTGCCAGATACTCAGCCAATATCCATTCCACCTTACAGAATGGCGCCAGCAGAGTTAAGGGAGTTAAAGGAGCAGTTGAAGGATTTATTAGAGAAAGGGTTCATACGACCGAGTGTGTCGCCATGGGGTGCTCCGGTTCTCTTTGTCGAAAGAAGGATGGGTCACTTCGAATGTGTATTGATTATCGGCAGCTCAACAAAGTCACCATTAAGAATAAATATCCATTGCCTCGAGTGGATGATTTGTTTGACCAATTGCAGGGAGCGAGGTTCTTCTCAAAGATTGATTTACGGTCTGGGTACCACCAGTTGAAAATCAGGGAGCAGGATATTCCTAAGACCGCCTTCAGAACTCGTTATGGTCACTTCGAGTTTTTGGTCATGTCTTTTGGGCTAACCAATGCCCCAGCAACTTTCATGGACCTTATGAATCGGGTTTTCAAGCCATTCCTAGATTCCTTTGTGATTGTATTCATTGACGATATTCTCATCTACTCTCGGAGCAGGGAAGATCATGCCGTTCACCTCAGAGCAGCATTGCAGACCCTTCATCAGCATCAATTGTATGCCAAGTTCTCAAAATGTGAGTTTTGGTTGGAGTCCGTAGCTTTTCTAGGACATGTTATTTCCAGTGAGGGAATTATGGTGGATCCTCAGAAGATTGCGGCAGTGAAAGATTGGCCTAGACCCACGACCCCAACAGAGATTCGTAGCTTTTTGGGTCTGGCAGGGTACTATCGGAGGTTTGTAGAGGGATTCTCAACCCTCGCCTCCCCATTGACTAAATTGACGCAGAAAGCGGTTAAGTTCCAGTGGTCCGAAGCATGTGAGAAAAGTTTCCAAGAACTGAAGTCAAGATTGACCTCGGCACCAGTATTGGCCTTGCCAGAAGGCACGGAGGGATTTGTAGTCTATTGTGATGCCTCCAGAGTCGGTTTGGGATGTGTATTGATGCAACACGGAAAGGTTATAGCATATGCTTCCAGGCAACTCAAGAACCATGAGAAGAATTATCCGACGCATGATTTGGAACTTGCAGCTGTTGTGTTTGCCTTGAAAATATGGCGACACTATCTTTATGGGGTTCATGTAGATGTGTTTTCGGACCACAAGAGCCTCCAGTATTTGTTCAAGCAGAAAGAGCTGAATCTGAGACAGCGGCGGTGGTTAGAACTACTCAAGGACTATGATGTGGACATATTGTACCATCCAGGGAAGGCAAATGTGGTAGCGGACGCTCTTAGTCGGAAATCCATGGGTAGTTTGGCTCATTTGCGTGTGGATCAGAGACACCTGGCTCGAGAGGTTTACCAATTAACCAGTTTGGGGGTTCGTATCTCGGCGTCAGACGAGGGGGATATTTTGGTGCATAATGGAGCAGAATCATCATTGGTTGCGGAAATCAAGGAAAAACAGTTCATGGATCCAGCATTGGTTCGGGTGAAGGAAGTAGTCATGAATAACAAGACCTCAGCATTTGTACTAAGCAACGAAGATGGTGTATTGCGGTGTCAAGATAGGCTATGTGTTCCGGATGTGGACGAGCTTCGGGAAAGAGTGATGGCAGAGGCTCATACTTCCAGGTATTCTGTGCACCCCGGTTCAACGAAAATGTATCACGATCTCAAGGAGATTTATTGGTGGAACGGTATGAAAAGGGATGTGGCAGGCTTTGTAGCTAAATGTCCGAACTGTCAACAAGTGAAGGCCGAGCATCAACGGCCTGGTGGATTAACTCAGCTTATAGAAATACCAAGGTGGAAATGGGAGATGATCAATATGGATTTCGTGGTGGGGTTACCTCGCACTCGGCGTAAGTTTGACTCAATATGGGTGATAGTAGATCGACTCACCAAATCAGCTCACTTCCTGCCTGTCAAGTCCACTGATACTGCAGAGCAATATGCAAGATTGTACATCAAAGAGATAGTAAGGCTTCATGGTACTCCACTTTCTATCATCTCAGATCGCGGGGCTCAGGTTCACCGCTAACTTTTGGAAGAAGTTTCAGCAAGGTTTGGGAACTCAGGTGAATCTCAGCACAGCTTTCCATCCACAGACCGATGGACAGGCCGAGCGGACCATTCGGACGCTTGAAGATATGTTGCGGGCTTGTGTCTTAGATTTTAAAGGTAATTGGGATGAACACTTGCCACTGATAGAATTTGCTTATAATAACAGCTATCATGCTAGCATTCAAATGGCCCCGTTTGAGGCATTGTACGGGAGAAGATGTAGATCGCCAATCGGGTGGTTTGAGGTAGGTGAAGCGGAATTGCTAGGGCCAGATATGGTGTACGAAGCTATGGAAAAGGTCAAAGTTATTCGGGAGAGAATGAAAACAGCACAGAGTCGTCAAAAGTCCTATGCGGACGTTCGTCGAAGGGATTTGGAGTTTCAAGTCGATGATTGGGTGTTCTTGAGGGTATCTCCTATGAAGGGAGTCATGCGATTCGGAAAGAAAGGGAAATTGAGTCCTAGGTATGTCGGGCCATATCGGATCATTCAAAGGATTGGTCAAGTTGCTTATAGGCTAGAGTTGCCTCCGGAGATGTCATCAGTGCATCCGGTATTCCATGTGTCCATGTTGAAGAAAGTGATTGGAGATCCATCCACCATCATGCCAGTCGAAGCTATAGAGGTTAATGAAGATTTGTCATATGAAGAAGTTCCAGTTGCCATTCTTGATAGGCAAGTCCGTAAGTTGAGAAATAAGGAAGTTGCCTCTGTTAAAGTATTGTGGCAAAGTCAACAAGTTGAGGAGGCCACATGGAAGCGGAAAAAGAGATGAAGGAAAAGTACCCCCATTTGTTCGATCAAGCCTAGAAGAAATTAGGTGACCCTCCTACTCCTAGTAACTGCTATCTTGTCCAAGTTGTTTCCCTCTTAGTATTAGTAAAGTCTCCTTCATTTTGTAATGAATTTAATGTGTTGTCGCATTGGGTCATTTGAGCCTTTCTTGACAAATGGAAGCCTTATAAAGATTTACGTGTTTAATAAACAACTAATAGTAAGTGTAGATTGGTAATGGTTTGTTAAGTGTACATGGTGTGTTAAAATGGTTAAATAAGGTAAGAATTCATTGAAGTGACTAGTTTATGTGCAATTGTAACAATGTGATAGAATATGTGCATTCGTTGAGGTAAGAAGGTGTATACCAGTTGTGAAAAGTGTTGTAGTTGTATATTGTTGTTTGGTAATGTGTTTCGGGGGCCCTCTGACAGGTGGATATGCCCATAATACAAAGGAAACTCCGGCGAAATTTTTCTAAAATATAAGAGTTAGTCAAAATTTTGATGGTTGCATATCATGTCTTTCAAAACCAACTCATTTATTTCAAAATCCTCATTCGAGGACGAATGATCTTAGGGGGGAGGATGTAAGGCCCCGTAAAATTTTGTGCATAAAACCTAGTAGCTGTGGTGTCTTGGTCCGAATAATGTGTTAGGAATGCGTAGAATTCTTCGCGGCTCGCAAGCTCGCCGCGGTTCGGACCCTTGGTAGTGATTTAAGTTTCAAAAATGTAGAGAATAAAATTTTCCAGAAAAATGTCAAATATGCGGTCAAGAATGCGACCGCAAACCTGACATGCGGACCGCATTCTGACCGCAAATCGTTCCGGAGAGTTTCCCAAAAATCTGTCAAATGTGCGGTCGATATGCGATCGCATGTCAAATCTGCGGTGCATTTTGCGACCGCGGATCAAACATGCGGACCGCATTCTGGCCGCATTCCTTAACAGAACCTTGTAAAATTTGGGGCAATTCTGCGGTCACTATGCGGACCGCATGTTGATTCTGCGGTCGCATAGTGACCGCATATTTGACCCCGGCCCAGATTTTTGTAACATTTTGACCCGATCTCTTCTTTAATATAACACCCTTCTTCTTCATTTTATCATATTATCTTACCAAAAATTAGAGAGAGAAGAAAGGGTTTTTAGAGAAAGAAGTTCTTCATCTTCAAAGATTGTTCCAACTACTTAATTCCAAGGGATTCTAGGGCAAGGATTCAACTTCCCCAATATTTTCAAGGTAAAAACCCTAACTATTTTCTTTGATTTTCAGTTTTAATTGGGTAAAGAGAGGTTTGCATATAATAGCTTTTGAAAATAGAATTTTTACACTCATGCATGATTATTAAACTTGATTTCTAGTAAAAAGAAGTGAGTAGAAGTAAGAGTCTTCAAGAACAAGGTTGGCAAGAGTAGGATATCTTGGGTAAGCATAAAGTAGGAGGAAAAATCATCACCAGTATGTATGGCTAATTTTGATTCTTGTGAAATCGCCTATATGTGTGAAGTTTGTTTGTTTCGTGTTAAATTGACAAATGGTGAAATTCTTGATGTTGTTGTTGAATATTCAAAGTTTGTTGTTGAGCTATGAGTGATGTAAAATGAGAGTTTAATTTGGCAAAATAATTGTGAATAATGACTATGATGGCCTATATGGCACCTTGTGGAAAACAAACGAAACACTTGAGAGTTGGTTTATTGTGGAAATATTGTAACATGGTTGTATATTGCATTGAGAATAAATTGAGAACATGAACCAATGTGTAAGTTGCTTATTTGAACTTGTTGAAATTGTGTGTAGTACCTTATCTGCTGTTTGAAATTGTTGTGTTTTCAACCGTAAGGCGGGGTCGTGTTGCGCGCCGCAACGTGGTGAAATAAGGTGTGGGTTGGGGTGATAAGGGTGGCCGAGGTAATAAGGGTGGTCAGGGGCAATAAGGATGGAAAGCGATCGAAATCGCTATTGAAAATTGATACATAAATCAATAATGTGAAATTGTGAAAGGAGACAGCAGGAGAGTTTGCAACCTGTGGGGCACCGATTGCCCCTTTGTTTGACTACTTGTGCTTTACGTGATTGATTGGTTATTGTTAAATTGGTTGATTGTAGAAAGTGCTTTGTGTGAGAATTATTTGAAATGAGGAAAATGTGGAAACATGGTTGGCTGGCTTAATTAATTGTTGATGTAATTTAATGGCTTGAGTTTACTTGGGACAAAGTTTGTCCATACATACCGGTACAATTCAAGTGTACTGACGTCCCTTTTGCCGGGGCGCTACATTCGTGTCATGATTGTAGGTGGATCAGTAGCAGGCACTTCAGCTCATCGGCAGTAGTATCCTTCTCCTTCCACTGCCCGTTTTGGTGAGCCCCTTTCTTCCTCGGGGCCTTGTGTGGTTCATGCCACTCGGTTTAGATTTCATTTTGGTTTTGTAAGGTATAGCCGAGCCTTGTTATCGGCAAGTATTGTATTTCTCTTTTTGTATCCTAGAGGCTCTGTAGACATGTAAACTGTGGGACTCCAGTCTTATGTATATATATGGTGTTATGTCGGGCGTTGTAAAAAAATTGAAATCTTGTTAATGAATCACTCGTATTGTTTTATTTGTTTAATGTGAAATCAATTATGATTAGTAATATATTTGGTTAATGAGAAACAGTCAACACAGGGGTAACGCGTGGGAATGAAAGGCACCCAGGTCCGCTTGACTGGGGCAACCCGGTCAGGCGCCGGTCATGTTCCTCGATTTGGGGCGTGACATCATTGCCTATACTCCGCATACCTTGGCACCTGGTGAGAGCTTGAGTGGTGCTACATGGTACTTGAAATGGGCAGGAGAAGTCAATCATAGCTGCAGGACATGGAAATATTCATTTAGACTTCATGTTATAGATGATATTAGTTTTTTCTGATTAGATTCTATGTTTACATAGATTTATTTCATAGTCTATTGGTAGTAGCAGGACAAATTGTATCCTTTTGGACCCGGATTGGGATTTTTATTCGTTTATTTATATATTAGCCACTAGGTACAATGCCTAGTGGTATATTTTGCTAAAAAAAAAAATCCTATAGGGAATGTTTGTCACGCCCCAAAATGAACCCCAAAGCCTATATATTGAAATGGGGTCGGGTTATAAAAATAGAAAAATTAAACCAGCGATGTCAATTATGCTATAGCAGAATGGACAGCAGAATGAACATGCTGGCCGCACAATGCACCGCAAAATCGGTACCCAAAACTGGGCTTCTCTTGTTCAATTTGCGACAGAAATGTGACCGCAATGTTAAAAATGCGACAGGAATGCAGTCGCACATTTGGCACAAGACAGCATTTTCCAGCCTTTGGTAATTTGATCATAACTTTGTGTAGGAATGTCCAAATGACGAACGGTTTGAAGCGTTGGAAACTAGACTCAAAGGGCTTTCATTTGGTATGCTATTCACCACATAAAACCTTATACATAATTATATATGATCCTTTAAAGTGGAGACATGTGCGAATCTATTTGGAATTTTGGCCTATTTCAAAAAATTTCCCATTTGGCGTACACCTAGGCTTCCATTTGGACCTCACATAACTTACCATAAGACTTATACTCATATTTACCAAGTCTAATTGATGACCACCATATTAATAGTATATAAAATTATTATAATAACCCTGTGTGACACAACAAAATCCTAAATTACTTAGCGAAATTTTCCGGGGCCTTACAAGGTTATTAAGGCACCCTATATTGTGATGACCCAAAGGGTCATCACCTGTTTTCCTCACTTGTTCCGCACTCTCGAGGCCTTGAAAACCTCATTTTATGTTGTCTCAATTTACGTGCATAATCCGGGCATGTAGCCGGAAAGATTTTGTGATAGAATATGTGAATTCTATAAAACATTTGAAGAAAAATGATATTAATATTGATATAGTTGACTTCGGTCAACATTTTTAGTAAACACGTACCCGGACCTGAGATCGAACGGTCCCGGAAGGTCCTTAGGAAAATATGGGACTCGGGCATGTGTCCGGAGTCGAATTCTGAGGCCTTGAGCCCAAGATATGAATTTTTCTGTTAAATTGTTTTTGCTGAAATTATCAAATGAAAATGGATTAAACGACCATGGTATCGGGCTCGTATTTTAATTCCGACGCCCGGTACAACTCTTAAATACTATATATGTGCTTTCTGCAAAGTTTGGTGACAATTGGATGTCGTGTGATGCGTTTTGAACCTTGAGTTCCAAATTTGAAAGTTATGAAACTAAAAAGAAAGATAATCATGAACTTGAGGCTTGATTTGATGAAAACGATGTTATATTGGTGATTTGATCGTACGAGCAAGTTTGTAATATGTTTTTGAAGTTGTTTGCATGTTTGGTTTGGAGCCCGGAGGCTCGAATAAAGATTTGATAGGCCGTTGAGCAAATTCTGAAAAATAACACAGCTGGTTTTTCACCCAGCTGGTATCTTCGCAAATGCGAAGATTTTCTCGCAATTGCGAGAAGAGCCAGGTTAGCCTTGGTTCGCAAATGCGAACCAAATCTTCGCAAATGCGAAGATGGCAGGGGAGTGCATGGGTTCGCAAATCCTAACTATACCTCGCAAATGCGAGGCCTTCAGTAATCAGCCCATGTTCGCAAATGCGAACTATACCTCGCAAATGCGAGGCCTTCAGTAATCAGCCCATGTTTGCAAATGCGAACTTATTATCGCAAATGCGATGCTGACAGTCCCCAAGCCTGCTATGTTCGCAATCGCGAACAAACGTTTGCATTTGCGATAACCGCAACTGTGCAATCTGATATTTAAACGAATTTTTGACCTCTTTTCTTCATTCTTTCAAAACCCAACACACCACACACGATTCTCCAAGAGCAAAATCACTCCAAAGCACCTGTAAGTCACTTGTTACTTAATTCTTTCAATTTCTAACATCATTAAGCATGTTTTTCAAGAGAAATCAAAGGTTTTCATGGTAGAAATTCTTGTTTTTGGGTAGAACCTAGGTTTTTCATAAATTGGGGAATTGGACCTCGAATTGAGGTCCGATTTTGAAACGAATCATATATTTGAACTCGTGAGGGAATGTGTAACCGGATTTCGGTCCGATCCCCGAGTTCCAACCACGTGGGGTCAGGAGCGTTTTGGGAAATTTTAGGATAAACTTTGAGAAAACCGTTTTTAAGCATCTAAACCAAGTTATACAGTATTTAGTAATGTAATTGAATCAATTGTGACTAGATTCGAGCAAGTTGAAGGCTGAAATTCGGGGTAAAACTATAGTTGAGGGATAAATTGGACTTCAAGGCTAGAGGTAAGTGTTTGATCTATCCTAGCTTGAGGGAATATGATTTATATGCTATTTGCTATGTGATCGAGTACGGTGTATGGGCTGTGGTGATGAGCATCCATACACTGGCGTCTAGCATGACCGTGAGTCGTTGTTGATATCTATTGTGGGATGTTTTTAAGATGAAATCTTGAACCCTTACCGGGTTGTGAAATTGAGCACTGTTTTCCTTGCCGGGACTTATTGTAAAGTGGAGTATTGTTTTCCCTTGCCGGGACCTTGTTGTGATGATTAGTGTGTCCTTTGCCGAGACGGTTCATGGTTATTGTTTTCATTCTTTCGACCTTAACTGTGATTGTTATTTGGGTGAGGAAAAGTGATAATGCATGAAGGGTGATGCCGTGCCTTGTTTACTGATTTTGCACGAAGGTTAATGCCTTGCCTTATACTATTGATTATGCATGAAGGTTAATACCGTGCCTTATATTGTTGATTATGCACGAAGGGTAATGTCGTGCCTTGTTATTGATCATGCACGAAGGATCATGCCGTGCCTTGTGATGTTGATTATGCACGAAGGAACACTCCGTGCCGTTGTTATTTGAACAATGCACGAATGATCATGTCGTGCCATGGACGTGAGGATGAGAGTAAAAGCACGAAGGGTGATGCCGTGCAACTATTTGCTATTCCTTGTTTTGATATTAACTGTTTCCATTATACTCTGATTTTCATTACTGATTTAATAGTTGTTGTTAACTGTTGTGTTTCCCCTTTTATGATACTTCTTGTTGAATTTGTTACTTGATATTTCTTGTTATCTTGTGGTGTACATATATATAGAACTGCACAGGTTTATGTGGGTGTCCGGTCCTAGGCTTGTCACTACTTCGTCGGGATAGGCCAGGCACTTACCAGCACATGGGGTCGGTTGTGCTGATACAGCACTTCTGTGCATTTTTTCACAAGTCCAGGTTTTGAGCAGGAGCAACAGCAGCAGTAGAGTATTTCGTAGGAGTTGAGTATGCCGAGACTGAGGTAGCTTGCAGGCGTCCGCAAGCCCGACGTCTCTTCTATTTACTTATACTATTTGCTGTGGTCTTATTGTTCCGAGACAGACAAATATTTATCATTTTCTTTCAGACCATTATGTGTAGTATTCATTAGTAGTTCGTGAGTTGGTGATTCCACATCTTGGGTAGAGGATTTATCAGTGTTTTACCTTATTATTCTTGTTCTTTATTTAGAAAGACTTCCGCATTTATTAAATTGAGTAACTATTTTTATTGTTATTAAGTATGAGTACAAAAATGATGGTATAAAAAGAATAATGTTGAATGAATTGGCTTGCCTAGCTACCACGAGTAGGCGCCATCAGAACCGCATGACGTGCCAGATCAACAAACCTCGTATCATGATTCAGGCCCCAGCTGATCCCTGATTTTATGCTTTACCTGCTAGGCCAAAGGCAGAGGCATCAGATGCTGTGATTACATGTACCATTCTTGTTTGTGACAGAGGTGCTTCGATATTATTTGACCCTGGGTCTAATATTCATATGTGTCTTCCTACTTTGCCCTGGATGTTCCAGTTTATGTGTCTACACCAGTGGGTGACTCTATACTAGTCGACCGGGTGCATCGTTCGTGCGTAGATATATTCGGGGGTCTTGAGACCCGTGTTGATCTGTTGCTATTAGACATGGTGGATTTCGACGTCATATTGGGGATGGACTGGTTGTCCCCATACCATGCTATCTTAGATTGTCATGCCAAGACAGTGACCTTGGCCTTGCTAGAATCACCCCGACTAGAGTGGAGAGGGACCTCAGGCCACTCTGTTAGCACTGTTATTTCCTATGTTAAGGCTCGACGCATGGTCGAGAAGGGGTGTCTAGATTATTTGGCGTATGTTCGTGATTCCAGCGCGGAAATTCCTTCTATTAATTCAGTTCCTATTGTACGGGAGTTTCCCGAGGTTTTCCCTTCAGACCTGCCGGGCAGGCCACCCGACAGGGATATTGATTTATGTATTGATCTAGCACCGGGCACTCAGCCCATCTCTATTCCACCCTATCGTATAGCCCCACCGGAGTTAAAAGAGTTAAAAGATCAGTTGCAAGACCTTCTAGAAAAGGGCTTTATCAGGCCCAGTGTTTCTCCCTGGGGAGCACCCGTGTTATTTGTTAAGAAGAAGGATGGCTCGATGTGGATGTGTATTGACAATCGGTAATTAAACAAAGTGACGATAAAGAACAAGTATCCACTACCGAGGATTGATGATTTGTTTGACCAGCTCCAAGGAGGAGAGGGTGTTCTCGAAAATAGACTTGAGGTCGGGCTACCATTAGCTGAAGATCAGGGCGGCTGACATTCCTAAGACAGCCTTTCGCACTAGGTACGGGCATTATGAATTCTTGGTCATGTCTTTCGGGTTGACCAATGCTCCAACAACATTCATAGAGTTGATGAATCGGGTATTCAGGCCTTACTTAGATCTGTTCGTGATAGTGTTTATAGATGACATCCTGGTATACTCTCACAGCCAGGAAGAGCACGAGCAGCACCTCAGAGTGGTTCTTCATACTCTGAAGTATAATCAGCTATATTCCAAATTTTCGAAATGTGAGTTCTGGTTGAGTTCGGTGGCATTTTTGGGTCACATTGTATCTGTGGAAGGTATTCAAGTGGACCCAAAGAAGATTGAGGCAGTCCAGAATTGGCCTCGACCAGCTTTTAGTGACTGAGATCTGGAGTTTCTTGAGGTTAGCATGTTACTAACGTCGATTTGTAGAGGGGTTTTCCTCTATTGCAGCCTCGATGTCCAGGTTGACCTAGAAGGGTGCCCAGTTCCGGTGGTCAGATGAGTGTGAGGCGAGCTTTCAGAAGCTCAAGACAGCCTTAACTACAACACCAATGTTGATACTACCTACGGGTGCAGTGCCTTATACAGTTTACTGTGATGCATCCCGTACGGGGCTTGGAACGGTATTGATGCAGGAGGGTAAGGTTATTGCTTATACTTCAAAACAGTTGAAAATACATGAAAAGAATTATCTGGTTCATGATCTTGAGCTGGCAGCAGTGGTTCATGCTTTAAAAATCTGGAGGCATTATCTATATGGTGTGGCGTGTGAGGTGTACACGGATCACAAAAGCCTACAGTACTTGTTCAAGCAAAAGGAGTTGAATTTACGACAGCGGAGATGGTTAGAGTTGCTGAAGGACTATGATGTTACTATCCTATATCACCCAGGTAAGGCCAATGTGGTGGCCGATGCATTGAGTAGAAAGTCTGCCAGCATCGGCAGTCTCGCGTACATTCCGGTCAGTTAGAGACCACTTCCTCCAGATGTCCACGCCTTAGCCAACCAGTTCGTGAGACTAGACATTTTTAGCCTAGTAGAGTGTGAGCCTGCACGGTCGCTCATTCATCTCTATTAGAGCGAATCCGTGAGAACCAATTTGATGATCCTCATTTGCGTGACTTGAGAGATACTGTACAGCGGGGAGGTGCCACGAAGGTAACTCTAGATGATGACGGAGTATTGAGATTGCAGGGGCGAGTTTGTGTGCCCAATGTCGAGGGGATTCGAGAGTTGATCTTAGCGGAGGCCCACAATACACTGTATTCTATTCACCCGGGCATCGCAAAGATGTATCAGGATTTACGGCAGCACTATTGGTGGCGCAGGATGAAGAAGGACATCGTTGCATGTGTCGCTCGGTGTCTGAATTGTCAGCAGGTGAAATACGAGCACCAGAGTCCTGGTGGTGTATTCTAGAGAATCGAAATTCCAGAGTGGAAATGGGAGCGGATCACAATGGACTTCATTACTGGACTTTCTTTGACTCGGAGGAAATTTGATGCTATTTGGGTCATTGTTGATAGGCTGACGAAGTCAGCACACTTCATTCCAGTATCTGTCTCTTACGCATCGGAGAGATTAGTAGAGGTTTACATCAGGGAGATTGTTCGTCTTCAAGGGGTGCCGGTGTCTATTATCTCAGATCGGGGTACGTAGTTTACCTTGCATTTCTGGAGAGCGGTCCAGCAGGAGTTAGGCACCCAGGTTCAGTTGAGTATAGTTTTTCATCCTCAGACGGACGGTCAGTCCGAGAGGACTATTCAGATCCGAGAGGACATGCTCCGAGCCTGTGTCATTGATTTTGGAGGCTCGTGGGACCAGTTTCTGCCATTACCAGAGCTCGCCTACAACAACAGCTACCAATTTAGCATTCAGATGGCTCCTTATGAGGTGTTGTATGGTAGGCGATGTCGGTCCCTAGTCGGATGGTTTGAGCCGGGAGAGGCTCGGTTGTTGGGTATAGATTTAGTCCATGGAGGCCTTAGACAAGGTCAAGACTATCCAATGAGAGATTGCGTTCAGCCCAGTCCAGACAGAAGACTTATGCGGATCGTAAGGTTCGAGATGTAGATTTCATGGTTGGTGAGCGGGTATTGCTCCGAGTATCGCCTATGAAGGGCGTGATGAGGTTCGGAAAGAAGGGCAAACTCAGCCCTAGGTATATTGGTCCATTTGAGATTCCGGACCGAGTGGGAGGGGTGGCTTACAGACTAGCTCTGCCACCTAGCTTATCAGCCGTGCATCTAGTTTTCCATGTATCTATGCTTCGGATATACCACGGCGATCCCACACATGTGTTAGACTACAACACTGTCCAATTGGACAATGATTTATCCTACGAGGAGGAGCTGGTGGCCATTCTAGACCGGCAGGTTCGACAGTTGAGGTCGAAGAGTTATCCTTCTGTGCGTGTTCAGTGGAGAGGTCAGCCTCCTAAGGCATCGACCTGGGAGTCCGAGTCTGATATGTGGAGCCGCTACCCACATTTGTTCCCGACTCAGGTACTTCCTTCTCTTGTCCGTTCAAGGACGAACAATTGTTTTAAAGGTGGAGGATGTGATGACCCAAAGGGTCATCACCTATTTTTCTCACTTGTTCCGCACTTCCGAGGCCTTGAAAACCTTATTTTATGTTGCCTCGATTTACGTGCATAATTCGGGCATGTAGCCGGAAAGATTTTGTGATAGAATATGTGAATTCTATGAAACATTTGAAGAAAAATGATATTAATACTGATATAGTTGACTTCGGTCAACAGTTTTAGTAAACGGACCCGGACCTGAGATTGGACGGTCCCGGAAGGTCCGTAGGAAAATATGGGACTCGGGCATGTGTTCGAAGTCGAATTCTGAGGCCTAGAGCCTAAGATATGAATTTTTCTGTTAAATTATTTTTGCTGAAATTATTAAATGAAAATGGATTAAACGACCATGGTATCAGGCTCGTATTTTGGTTCCGACGCCCGGTACAAGTCTTAAATACTATATATGTGCTTTCTGCAAAGTTTGGTGACAATTGGATGTCGTTTGATGTGTTTTGAACCTTGAGTACCAAATTTGAAAGTTATGAAACTAAAAGAAAGATAATCATGAACTTGAGGCTTGATTTGATGAAAACGATGTTATATTGGCGATTTGATCGCACGAGCAAGTTTGTAATATGTTTTTGAAGTTGTGTGCATGTTTGGTTTGGAGCCCGGGGGCTCGGATAAAGATTTGATAGGCCGTTGGAGCAAATTCTGAAAAATAACACAGCTGGTTTTTCACCCAGCTGGTATCTTCGCAAATGCGAAGATTTTCTCGCAATTGCGAGAAGAGCCAGGTTAGCCTTGGTTCGCAAATGCGAACCAATCTTCGTAAATGCGAAGATGGCAGGGGAGTGCATGGGTTCGCAAATGCGAACTATACCTCGCAAATGCGAGGCCTTCAGTAATCAGCCCATGTTCACATATGCGAACTATACCTCGCAAATGCGAGGCCTTCAGTAATCAACCCATGTTCGCAAATGCAAACTTATTATCGCAAATGGGATGCTGACAGTCCCCAAGCCTGCTATGTTCGCAATTGCGAACAAACGTTCGCATTTGCGATAACCGCAGCTGTGCAGTCTGATACTTAAACGAATTTTTGACCTCTTTTCTTCATTCTTTCAAAATCCAACACACCACACACGATTCTCCAAGAGCAAAATCACTCCAAAGCACTTGTAAGTCACTTTTTACTTAGTTATTCAATTTCTAACATCATTAAACATGTTTTTCAAGAGAAATCAAAGGTTTTTATGGTAGAAATTCTTGTTTTTGGGTAGAACCTAGGTTTTTCATAAATTGGGGAATTGGACCACGAATTGAGGTCCGATTTTGAAACGAATCATATATTTGAACTCGCGAGGGAATGAGTAACCGGATTTTGGTCCAAACCCCGAGTTCCGACCACATGGGGCCAGGGGCGTTTTGGGAAATTTTGGGATAAACTTTGAGAAAACCGTTTTAAGCATCCAAACCAAGTTATACAGTATTTAGTAATGTAATTGCATCAATTGTGACTAGATTCGAGCAAGTTGAAGGCTGAAATTCGGGGTAAAGCTATAGTTGAGGGATAAATTGGACTTCAAGGCTAGAGGTAAGTGTTTGATCTATCCTAGCTTGAGGGAATATGATTTATGTGCTATTTTCTATGTGATCGAGTGCGGTGTATGGGCTGTGGTGACGAGCATCCATACACTGGCATCTAGCATGACCGTGAGTCATTGTTGATATCTATTGTGGGATGTTTTTAAGATGAAATCTTTAACCCTTGCCGGGTTGTGAAATTGAGCATTGTTTTCCCTTGCCGGGACTTATTGTAAAGTGGATTATTGTTTTCCATTGCCGGGACCTTGTTGTGATGATTGTTGTGTCCCTTGCCGGGACGGTTCATGGTTATTATTTTCATTCTTTTGCCCTTAACTGTGATTGTTATTTGGTGAGGAAGAGTGGTAATGCACGAAGGGTGATGCCGTGCCTTGTTTACTGATTTTGCACGAAGGTTAATGCTGTGCCTTATATTGTTGATTATGCACGAAGGTTAATGCCGTGCCTTATATTGTTGATTATGCATGATGGGTAATGTTGTGCCTTGTTATTGATCATGCACGAAGGATCATGCCGTGCCTTGTGATGTTGATTATGCACGAAGGAACATTCCGTGCCGTTTTTATTTGAACCATGCACGAAGGATCATGCCGTGCCATGGATGTGAGGATGAGAGTGAAAGCACGAAGGGTGATGCCGTGCAACTATTTGATATTCCTTGTTTTGATATTAACTGTTCCCATTATACTCTGATTTCCATTACTGATTTAATAGTTGTAGTTAACTGTTGTGTTTCCCCTTTTATAATACTTCTCGTTGAATCTGTTACTTGATATATCTTGTTATCTTGTGGTGTACATATATATAGAACTGCACAGGTTTATGTGAGTGTCTGGTCCTAGGCTTGTCACTACTTCGCCGGGATAGGCCAGGCACTTACCAGCACATGGGGTCGGATTGTGCTGATACTGCACTTCTGTGCGTTTTTGCACAGGTCCAGGTTTCGAGCAGGAGCAGCAGCAGCAGTAGAGTATTTGTGGGATTTCTGAGCATTCCGAGAGCGAGGTAGCTTGCAGGCGTCCGCAGGCCCAGCGTCTCTTCCATTTATTTATGTTTATTGCTGTGGTTTCATTGTTCCGAGACAGACATATATTTGTCATTTTCTTTCAGACCATTATGTGTAGTATTCATTAGTAGTTCGTGAGTTGGTGACTCCACATCTTGGGTAGAGGATTTTATGAGTGTTTTACCTTATTATTATTCTTCTTCTCTATTTAGAAAGACTTCCGCATTTATTAAATTGAGTAACTATTTTTATTGTTATTAAGTATGAGTACAAAAATGATGGTATGAACAGGATAATGTTGAATGAATTGGCTTGCCTAGCTACCACGAGTAGGAGCCATCACGATCCCGATGACGGGAAAAAATCCGGGTCGTGACATATATGATCCGCTAATTACGGTTAATCGGCCAAACTTAGGTTAATAATAGCTTTTTTTTAAATGTATGAGACCAATATAAAATAATTAATGTGAAGTGGTTAAATCTTTTATAATGATTGCAAGAAAAGTGTCAATGACAAAAGCTGGATGCGAAGTAATTCTTGAAATGGTTTAAAGAGTAATTCAAAATCAAGCTTAAGATAAAAATATAGGAATAAAATCAAGCGAAAATTTATTGCCAAATGGGATAACTCTGTTAAGAAAAACTGATTTGTTGACGTTTGAAAGCAATTTGGTTTTGGATTTTGTTGGAAAATGCAGCAATTTGTAAAATCATTTTTAAAGGCCTAAAGCAAAGAAAAATTAATTTTGGTTATAATGGAAATATCCAATGTTGATTTTCCTTAAAGATGTTTAACAAATCACCTAACTAGCTTCTAGAATAAAAACTCCAATTAGTAACTGATTTTTAAGTCTTCATATCTAAATGCATTATTCTATGTGGTGAAAAAAAAATGTTTATTAATAATTAGACCAGGATGCTGAATGATTAAATAGACTTTACTATTAATCTTATGCTAAGCGTAAAATAACCCAAACACACGAACAAATAAACCACAAAAATAAATTAGATAAGATGAATAACAACAGAAAGAGAAGAACGCCATAGGCTCCCCAAGCGTTTCACTTGTTTTCTTGTTATCCGGTGCATTTATGGGAATACGAGATATGACGACTCCATGCTCGGGTGAGGTTGAGTCTTTACGAGACTCCACTGAGAGAGTCTTAAGACTCCATTTGCTCCAAAGTGTACATGCAAAGGAAAAAAAAAGGATAATGATTAGTGGACAACTCATTATCTTACAAGAATTTCACATGTTAAGTCATTGAATGGATGAGAGTACACATTTCGGTTTGTTTCCACAGATTTGCAACAAAGGAGGAGTTATAGGTGAATGCTTTTAGATTGTGTTTGCAATTATCAAAGTATCAATCACGGGCCCTAACTTTGTACTATAAATTATCATAATTTTTATAGAGAAAAGTAAGTACTAGACATGATTTGTACTACTTGGATTTGTCAACAACAGAATAGTTAACATAAACACAATGACATTAGTTATCCTTCATGTTTCGAGCAGTATATGGTTAGAAAAATAATTTTGTAAGGCATGATTTCAGCATTCTAAGTAAATAAAAAAATGAACATATTTGGACGATTTCCAATAAAACTACTGTGCATAACATGACAACTTCAAATAGAATAATGTCATAAATCAATAAAAAAAGTACCGCAGATAAAAGATAAAGTATCAGAAAATTAAGAGCTCATTACCAAATAGATACCGAAACATGAACATACTATAAATTCCAGAAAAACGTAATAAAAAGAAAGATACGTACCTTTTGCAGGGCAATGAACTGGACGTCGTCAAGAATATCTACTATCTCTGACTTTCGTTCAACTCTTTTGAAAAATTGTCAAATGCGGATACAACAAATAAATAAATAAAAGCTTTGACAAGGCTATGGACTAAATAGAGGTCAAAAGCAAAGAAAACTTAAAGCTGAATTTTTAGAGAGCAATGAAGAAGATAAGCTTTGAATAGTTAGCCACTAAGGGCTAAGGGAGATGGAAGGGGCGCCCCAACCTCTTTTCGTCTTCCCCAAAAAAAAGAGTGTCAAAGCAGATATTTATAGATAGGAGCTAGGGTTCTTGAACGAGATTTTTTAAAATTTGAAATTAAGAGCTATAGCCGTTTATCATTTATTGAGGGAGATTTGAGCAGATTTCGTTTTAATTTTGTCTGCGACTTTGAGCAGAAAAGAGGAGAGGAAAGAGAAAAGGTAGGGTAAGGGGGTTTAAAATGATGGAAAGAGATGGATGTTGATAAAAATAATACATATTGATAATAATAGTAACGTAGTAATAATAATAATAATAATAATAATAATAATAATAATAATAATAATAATAATAATTAGTACTAGCAACAAAAATATTATTAGTATAATGAGATTATAACACTAATAGCAATAATGGCAAAGATAGTAATAATTTCATGATAAAATAATAATAATAACATATTGGTCGTAGTAATAATAGTAACACTAATACTAATATCGAATTAATAATAATACTGATAATAATAGTACTTAGCAGTAGTCATAATGTATTAATACTAGTACTAATTTTAATGATAGTGATGTTAGGAAAATAATAATAATTAGGTCTAGTTTGTGTTAAAATGACAAAATAACTATTGTTACGTTATTAGTGATATTAGAAGCTCGAAGAGATAGTTTGGAAGAAAGGAGGGTCAAAATTGCATGTCAACAGCTGCCCCTCTTTGACCGGAGACGATAAAAGAGTTTTCGGGCAAAGAAATTGACTTAGTAGCCAATTTTGTCCCGACCATCAAGGTTGGAATGAGACAAAGGGGACATAAAAAATAATTACGGCCGAACTCCGATTTCGAGTTGCCTACATATCTCAGGTTTCACAAGAATCAGACCATATGTAGTTCAAGAATTATGGTCCTTGGAGTAGGACTCAATTATTGATGCAGAGCTTAAAACATTGCCAGTGTCAAATCATAGAGACAATGGGTACCGTGATTGAAAGAAATATGTTTAAAATAATAATTTAGATTATGAATTTTGAGAGTCGATCCGGGCGGAGTTCGGAGTAGATCCTCGACCTTTGTTGCAGAGTTTGTATTCCTCGCCAAAAAATTACCCCAGTTCACTGCTAAGATATAATTCCACGTTGCGCTATATTTTCTGCAAAGCTTAACAATGCTAAAAAAATCTGTTAGGAAATAAGATACAATATGCCATAAAAGTAATCTTATAAAAATAATATTTAGGCGTTAATTGATAAGAAATACGAATTTATTGGGCAAACTTATAAAAAGTTAATTTTATGGTGATATATTTCATGATCGCAATGCCATATGAAAAATAGCTTATGAAAATAAATGTGTTTGAAAATGATTTATGAAAGATATATTCTGGCAATGTTTATGCAATCAGGACCACTGGGGTCAAAATAAAATTAAAAATCCTTTTGAGGAAGAATTAACTTCAATATCCTATTTGAGTGCGGATGGACCCGATATATCCTTGTCACGACCCCAAACCCCGGTCGTGATGGCGCCCAACACATTGCTAGGCAAGCCCGACCATCTTATCCAATTAAACCGGCCAAGTATAATTAATACTGATTAATCGGCGTGATTAGCCTGTTTTCATAACAAATCAAGAAGTGTAGAACTGAAATACAAGAACACAGTCCCAACCAAATCGTGGTGTCGCAAGTCTGAGCCTCTACAAATGAGATCTACTACAAAATCAAGTCTAACAAGAATGGAGACAACAAAATGATAAAAAGAAAGAGGTCAGGTACTGCGGACGTCGGCAGCTACCTCGAAGTCTCCACGGAATGGGGATAATAAAGCAATTGCGATAGCTCAACTGCCCTCCTGAACCTGTATATCTGCACAAAAAGTGCAGGGGAGTGGGGTGAGTATATTTCAACTCAGTGAGTAACAATAATAAACAATAACTGAAAATAAGAACTCCTGTACTATCACTAAACAGTTCTAAGGCAACCCCCACAGGTTAATCATCACTATAATGAGTACTCTGATCTCTAGTCCACATCTATCTCATCTAGGTCCCACACTGACCACATCTTCGCTCGTACCACTACGGTATACGGCCATCTCAATATATGGAGACATATACATTTGTCTATAACATATAAATATTTCAGTATATATATGAATATGAATAAGTATAATGCTGCGGCGCGCAGCCCGCTCCAATACATATACCGCTGCGGCGCGCAACCCGCTCCAATACATATACCGCTGCGGCGCGCAGCCCGCTCCATTTAACGTCGACGACGCTCACTGGGGGTGTATACAGACTTCGGAGGGGCTCCCTAGGCCCAAGCGCTATGATGCTGCGGCGTGCAGCCCGATCCACACATGTATTGCTGCGGCGTGCAGTCCGATCCAATATATATATGTATATATATTTATACTACTGCGGCGCGCAGCCCGATCCCATAATATATACATCGCTTAGATAGAATATGTGCAGACTCAGACTCCGAAGGGGCTCCTACAGCCCAAGCGCAATAATATTGCGGCGTGCGGTCCGTCCCACATGTATATTACATGTATATTACTGCGGCGTGCAGTCCGATCCAATATATATACTGCTGCGACGTGCAGCCCGATCCAATGTATATACTACGGCGGCGTGCAGCCTGATCCAATATTGGTATATATATAATACCTCATAATGGGTCATCGACCCTATCCTAGTCAGTATATGCTTGGCCCCTCAGGCCCAATATGATATATCTCAGTGGGTTCTCGACCCTAACTCAGTCAATATAGACCTGGCCTCTCAGGCCCAATATAACATCTCATAGTGGGTCTTTGACCCTATCTCATCTCAATCGGTATAGACTTGGCCTTTCAGGCCCACTCAGCTAGAACAGGGAATTCCACCCTAGATAATCTCTCTCAATGTACACATCTAGTACGGGCTCATATTATGCTATACGGCTAGAGCTACGGCTGAGTGTATGTTTCCAACACGATATAAGGGTCACCTAGCTCTATAGGTTCCCTAATGCTCTACAGATCGGCACAAGGCCCCAAACATGGCTATCAGCCCAATTGCACGGTTATAAACTTATTATCAGTCATAACACACAGTATACTATTAGTCGGGAAGGACTAAGTCCGAACCCCCAATCACAATGTCACCACGCCCGTCATAGAACGCGTGTCTCATCTCAATATAGCACTGTGAAGTGCTAGTACGGGGTTTCAAACCCTCGGTACATTATTTACTACTACCACTCACCTCGAACCGGTAGAAGCTTCATGCCCGCGACGCCTTAGCTCCTCGAACCGGCATCCACGCACATCAAACTAGCCAGAATCAGTATAAATATATCAAAATAGGCTAATGGAACATAATCCAATCGAAAGAACTCAAAAAATATCAAAAATCACGAAATTGGCAAAACCCGAGCCCCGAGCCCACATCTCGAAAAATTTCGAAATTTATATTTCCGGAATCCTCGTCTCGCCACGAGTCCGTACATACCAAATTCACAAAAATTGGAGTTCATTTGTCCCCTCAAATCACTATTTCTATCCAAGAGGGTTTTCTACCATTTTCAACAAAAATTCTCAAATTAAACACTAAAACTTGCAATAGATTCGAGTTATACCACCAAAATTGAGTTAAGAACACTTACCCCATTGTTCTCTCCAAAATTCCCACGAAAAATCGCCCTATCCGAGCTCCAAATCGTCAAAAATGGCAATATATTTTCGGACCTCAAATATATTCTGTCCGGCACTATTCACGGTACTGTTCACGGTACTGTTTCACGGGCACTGTTCATGGACACTGTTCACAGCAGATTTTTCTGCATTTTCTGCCCATTTTCTAAGTCCAGAATTATTCCGAGACACCTCCTGTCACGACCCGGATTTCCCACCATCGGGGTCATGATGGCGCCTACTAAATGGAAGCTAGGCAAGCCAAATATTAATTACATTTCCATTAATTACCAATTTCTTATTAAAAACATATAAATTACAGGCGGAATAATCAAAATTAGCGGAAGACTTAGTCAAATATGATACACTACCCAAGACTGATGTCACAATACTCACGAACTTCTAAGAATAATACACATAATTGTCTGAAAGAAAATACAAGCTGTTTATCTCGATTACATGAGATAACATAAAAAGCATAAGAAGAGACGATGGGCCTGCGGACGCCTGCAAGCTACCTCCGTCTCGTAGTAATAAGATCCTGCTATCGAACTACTATTGCTGCTGCTCAAAACCTGTACCTCTGCAAAAACGCACAGAAGTGTAGTATCGGCACAACCAACCCCATGTGCTGGTAAGTGCCTAGCCTAACCTCGACGAAGTAGTGACGAGGCTAGACTGGACACCACATAAACCTGTGCAGTCATAAAATAGACATATATATACAATACATTTATAAGGAAATACTCTGCTCTGAAATAACAGTCAATAACTCACGATATCCAGAATAATCTAATTAACATAATAAATCTTACTTTCATGTCTCAATTCCTCTCTCATTTCATATCTCGTGGTAGGCGTACCACCCGCTCCCAACTATCATTGTAATTATATCTTGTGGTAGGCGTACCACCCGCTCCCAATTATCATAATAATTATATCTTGTGGTAGGCGTACCACCCGCTCCCAATTATCATAATAATTATATCTTGTGGTAGGCGTACCACCCGCTCCCAAATATATCAATAGGCTACCGGCAACTATGGCCAATGCCAAGATTTAAGTCACTTTGTGGTCGGCGTACCACACGATCCCAATTCATAAATTATATATATTACCGGCATTTAACCAATAATCTCTATATCAACAATATTTATAATTACCGGTTTTAAACCAATAATTTATAATAATTTCAACAATTTACTTTCATTACCGGTATAACACCAATAACTCTTATTCAACAATTTATTCATAACTAAATTCATATTCCTACAAACTAGGATAGAACAAACACTTACCTCGAAAGTCTACGAACGATTCAATCCGTAGCAATGCCTTTTCCTTTTGAATTTGACTCCAATCCAATCGTATCTATACACAATTGATTTAATATCATCAATTCTACTTAACAAACTAGTTCATATTGCTAAATATGGTTTTACAACATTCTGCCCGGAATAGTAAAAATCGACCCCGGGCCCACATAATCGAAACTCAAGTTTCGAACCAAAATAAGTTCACCCAATCTTCCATGAGTTCAAATATACAATTTGTTCTTAAGTTCGACTCCAAAACGAGGTCTAGATCGCAAATTCTTTGAAAACCCTTACTATACTAAATTCTCAATTTTTCTACCCATTTACACCTAATTAGACTTAGGAATTCAAATAATATTGATGGAAAATGAAGAAAACGAGTTAAGAATCACTTACCCAAGAAGTTTGATGAAGAATCGCTCAAAAATCGTCCAAAAAGTTGTGGAGAAGAGAGTTGAACAGAAATGGGATTTTTATCCCGTTTCTGTTCTGTTTTCTGACTTAAATTCACTGGGCATAAGTTTGTTCATCGCGTTTGCGATACCCCGGTCGCGTTCGCGATAAAGAAGAAGTTTTACACATCGCGTTCGCGTGGGGCTTGACGCGAACGCGAAGAGGAAAATTCTGGGGCTTACAGGTTGGCCTACGCGAACACGAGATAGTCCACGCGAACGCGTAGAGAAAAAGGGTTGGTTCAATTTTTACACTACGCGAACGCGTGAAGTAGTACGCGATCGCGATGAAGGGAAACAGTTGGGCATCGCGAACGCGACCAGAGGGACGCGAACGCGTTGAAGAGAAGAAGTTGGCCATCGCGAACGCGAGTGCCTGGACGCGAACACGTTGAAGGAAATAAGTTGACCATCGCGAACGCGACCGCCTGGACGCGAACGCGATGAAGAATTGTCTGCTGCAGATTTCTGCAGTTTTTCTTAAGTTCAAAAACACCCCGAACCACCTCCGAAACACTTCCGAGCCCTCGGGGCTCCAAACCAAATATGCACACTAACTTAAAAACATCATACGAACTTGCTCGCGCGATCAAATCGCTAAAATAACATCAAAATCCATGAATTGAGCCTTAAAACTCAAGAATCCTTTCAAATTTTCCTAACTTTCAAAATTTCCAATTTAAGGCCGAAACACGTCAAACGACGTCCGTTTTCAACCAAACTTTCCAAGAAGCGCTTAACCAATATATATGACCTGTACCGGGCGTCGGCACCAAAATACGAGCCCGATAACAACACGTTTTAATAAAAATTCAGTTTCATTTTCCTTAAACATTTTCAGAAAACAATTTAACAGAAAAATTCTTTTACCGGGGTTCTAGACCTCGGATTTCAATTCCGGGCATACGCCCAAGTTCCATATTTTTCTACGGATTTTCTGAAGCAGTCAAATCACGGATCCGGGTCCGTTTACCAAAAATGTTGACCAAAGTCAACCATATCTATATTAATATCAAAATTCTTCAACTTTTTCACATATTTCACATATTTCAACATAAATATTTTCCAGCTTTGTGCCCGGATTGTGCACGCAAATCGAGGCAACTATAAATGAGGTTTTCAAGACCTCCAAAGCTCGGAATGATTAATAAAACAAGTGATGACCCTTTGGGTCGTCACAATCTCCACCTCTAAAACAACCGTTCGTCCTCGAACGGACAAAAGAAAGAAGTACCGAGTCAGGAAACAAGTGTGGGTAACGGCTCCGCATATCAGACTCGGACTCCCAGGTCGATGCCTCAGGAGGCTGACCTCTCCACTGAACACGCACAGAAGGATAACTCTTCGACCTCAACTGTCGAACCTGCCGGTCTAGAATGGCTACCGGCTCCTCCTCGTAAGATAGATCATTGTCCAATTGGACAGTACTGAAGTCTAACACATGTGTGGGATTGCCGTGGTATCTCCGAAGCATAGATACGTGAAAAACTGGATGCACGGCTGATAAGCTAGGCGGCAAAGCTAATCTGTAAGCCACCTCTCCCACTCTGTCTAGAATCTCAAATGGACCAATATACCTAGGGCTGAGCTTGCCCTTCTTCCCGAACCTCATCACGCGCTTCATAGGCGACACTCGGAGCAATACTCGTTCACCAACCATGAAATCTACATTTCGAACCTTACGATCCGCATAAGTCTTCTGCCTGGACTGAGCCGAATGCAATCTCTCCTGAATAGTCTTGACCTTATCCAAGGCCTCCGGAACTAAGTCTGTACCTAACAACCGAGCCTCTTCCGGTTCAAACCACCCAACTGGTGATCGACATCGCCTACCATACAACGCCTCATACGGAGCCATCTCGATGCTAGATTGGTAACCGTTATTGTAGGCGAACTCTGCTAATGGCATAAGCTGGTCCCACGAGCCTTCGAAATCAATAACACGGGCTCGAAGCATGTCCTCGAGAATCTGAATAGTCCTCTCGGACCGGCCATCCGTCCGAGGATGAAATGCTTGTACTCAACCGAACCCGGGTGCCTAACTCCTGCTGGACCGCTCTCCGGAACCGCGAGGTAAACTGCGTACCCCGATCAGAGATAATAGATACCGGCACTCCATGGAGACGAACAATCTCCCTAATGTAAACCTCCGCTAACCTCTCCGATGAGTAGGAGACCGATACTGGAATAAAGTGTGCTGACTTGGTCAGCCTATCAACAATGACCCAAATAACATCAAATTTCCTCCGAGTCAAAGGAAGTCCAGTAAAGAAATCCATAGTGATCCGCTCCCATTTCCACTCGGGAATTTCAATCCTCTGGAATACACCACCAGGTCTCTGGTGCTCATATTTCACCTGCCGACAATTTAGACACCGAGCGACATACGCAACGATATCTTTCTTCATTCTGCGCCACCAATAGTGCTAACGTAAGTCCTGGTACATCTTCGCGGCGCATGGGTGAATAGAATACCGCGAACCGTGGGCCTCCGCTAAGATTAACTCTCGAATCCCTTCGACATTGGGCACACAAACTCGACCCTGCAATTTCAATACCCCATCATCATCTAGATTTACCTGTGTGGCACCTCCCGGCTGTACTGTATCTCTCAACTCACGCAAATGAGGATCATCAAATTGCCTCTCACGGATACGCTCTAATAAGGAAGAACGAGCGGCCGTGCAGGCTAACACTCTGCTAGGCTCAGAAATGTCTAATCTCACGAACCGGTTGGCTAAGGCCTGAACATCTATAGCTAATGGTCTCTGACTGACCGGAATATATGCAAGACTACCCATGCTGGCAGACTTTCTACTCAATGCATCGGCCACCACATTGGCCTTACCTAGGTGATATAAAATAGTAACATCATAGTCTTTTAGCAACTCTAGCCACCTTCTCTGCCTCATATTCAACTCTTTCTGCTTAAACAAATACTGAAGACTCTTATGATCGGTGTATACTTCACATGCTACACCATACAAATAATGCCTCCGGATCTTCAATGCGTGAATAATCGCCGCCAATTCTAGATCATGCACTGGATAGTTCTTCTCATGAATCTTCAACTGCCTCGAAGCATAGGCAATAACTTTGCCATCCTGCATTAACACTGCACCAAGCCCAATACGGGAAGCATCACAATAAACGGTATAAGGTCCCGTACCTGTGGGTAAAACCAATACCGGTGTTGTGGTCAAGGTTGTCTTGAGCTTTTGAAAGCTCGCCTCACATTCATCGGACCATTCAAATTGAACACCCTTCTGGGTCAATCTGGTCAGTGGGGTTGCAATAGACGAAAATCCTTCTACGAATCAGCGATAATAACCCGCTAACCCCAAGAAACTCCGAATATCTGTGGCTGATGTCGGTCTAGGCCAGCTCTTGACTGCCTCAATTTTCTTCGGATCAACCTGAATACCTGCTGCCGTCACAATATGACCTAGGAATGCAACTGAACTTAGCCAAAATTCACACTTTGAAAATTTTGCATATAGCTGGCTATCTCTCAGAGTCTGTAAGGCCACTCTGAGATGTTGCGCATGCTCCTCCCGACTGCGGGAATATATTAATATGTCATCAATGAAGACTATTACAAACAAGTCTAAATAAGGCCGGAACACCCGATTCATTAATTCCATAAAAGTCGCTGGAGCATTTGTCAACCCAAAAGACATGACCAGAAATTCATAATGTCCATACCGAGTGCGGAACGCTGTCTTAGGGACATCGGATGCCCTAATCTTCAGCTGATGATAGCCAGATCTCAAATCTATCTTTGAAAATACCTTGGCACCCTGAAGCCGGTCAAATAAATCATCAATTCGCGGAAGTGGATATTTATTTTTGATAGTCACCTTGTTTAACTGTCGATAGTCAATGCACATTCTCATCGAACCATCTTTCTTCTTTACAAATAATACGGGTGCACCCCACGGCGAAACACTGGGTCTAATGAAACCCTTTTCAAGTAAATCCTGCAACTGTTCCTTCAATTCTTTTAACTCTGGCGGAGCCATACGGTATGGGGGAATGGATATGGGCTGAGTGTCTGGAGCCAAGTCAATGCAAAAATCAATGTCCCTATCGGGCGGCATACCTGGCAAGTCTGAAGGAAATACTTCAGGAAATTTGCGAACCACGGGCACAGAGTCAATAGAAGGAACCTCGGCACTAGAATCACGGACATAGGCCAAATAAGCCAAGCATCCCTTTCCAACCATACGCCGAGCTTTAACATAAGAAATAACATTACGGCTAGTATGACCTGAAATTCCTTTCCACTCTATACGAGGCAAATTCGGCAGAGCTAAAGTCACAGTCTTGGCATGGCAATCTAAAATAGCATGATATGGAGATAGCGAGTCCATGCCTAGTATAATATCAAAGTCCACCATATTTAGGAGTAATAAATCAGCACGGGTCTCGAGACCCTCAATTACTATAATACATGACCGATGAACTCGATCAACCACAATAGAGTCGCCTGCTGGTGTAGACACATGAACAGGAACACTCAGTGGATCACTGGGCTGAACCAAGTATGGTGCAAAATAGGAAGACACGTACGAATATGTAGACCCAGGGTCAAATAATGCTGATGCCTTTCTATCACAAACCAAAATAATACCTGTAATGACGGCATCAGAAGACTCGGCCTCTGGTCTGGCGGGAAGTGCATAACATCGGGGCTGTGCCCCACCACCCTGAGCAGTATCTCTAGGACGATCAGCTGCTGGCTGGTCTCTACCTCTATCGGTCTGAGCTCCACCTCTATGACCTCTACCTCCACCTCTATGTCCTCTACCTCCGCCTCTAGCCGGTTGGGCAGGCTGTGAGGGAACTGGGGCCTGAATCATGGCACGAGAACCCTGCTGGTGAGATCTGTCAGGAAGCTCGAGGGCAATACCTTGCAATGTGCCTAAGATCACCGCACGTAAAACAAGCCCTCGACTGCTGAAAATGGCGAAGTGGTGGTGCACTGATAGGCTGCTGATCAGAGTAGCGTGGCTGAGAATTACGATCACCTGAAGCATCATGAGAAACCTGAAGAGCTGACCGATAAGGCCTAGGAGGATGGCCTCTATCATAAAAATCTCTATCTCCAGACGAGGTACCACTGAATCTACCCGAATTACGAGATCTCTTATCTGATCCATGTCTCGCTCCCTGTGACAGAGCCATCTCGATCCGGCGGGCTGCATTAGCCGCCTCGTGAAAAGTGATTTCAGTTCCTGCCCCCATAGCCATCTGTAGCCGAATTGGCTGATTCAAGCCATCAATAAACCTCCTCACTCTCTCCCGGTCTGTGGGAAGTATGATAATAGCATGACGAGCCAGGTCCACGAACCTAGTCTCGTACTGTGTGACAGACATAGAACCCTGATAAAGACGCTCAAATTGTCTGCGCATAAACTCCCGCTGAGTTGTCGGAAGGAACTTCTCCAAGAATAATTCTGCAAACTGCTCCAAAGTCAAAGATGATGATCCCGCTGGCCTGGTTAGACAATAATCTCTCCACCAAGTCTTGGCGGAACCGGATAACCGAAAAGTAGCAAAGTCCACACCATTAGTCTCCACAATACCCATAGTACGGAGAACTTCGTGGCAGTTGTATAGGAAATCCTGTGGATCCTCCGAAGGAGTGCCACTGAATGTGGTAGTGAACAGCTTGGTAAACCTGTCCAATGTCTACAACGCGTCAGCAGACATGGCTGCACCATCATTAGACGGAGTCGCAATAATAGGCCGAGCTGCCTCAACTGGCTGAATCACAGGAACCTGAGCCTGGGGAATTACTGGCTCCGGAGTGCGCGTAGCAGGAGTCTGATTACCTCCTCCAGCCCGAGAAGTGGCTGGTGCTACTGGTAATAAACTTGCTCTGGTGATATGATCCATAAAACCTGCTATACGGACCAAAGCATCCTGTAGATCCGGTGAAAACACAGCTCCTCCTGGGACCTGAGCTGGGCCTACTGGAGCTGCTGGGGTTGGAACTTCCTCCTCGATATGAACATGAGGTTCTGCCACTCGTGCTGCTGCTCGGGGCTGAGCTCTGCCCCTACCTTGTCCTCTAGGACGGCCTCGACCTCGGCCTCTACCCTTAGCAGGAGCTGCCGCTGCTGGGACCTCGGGCTGCTGGTCAGTAGATGAGGATGCACGTGTCCTTACCATCTGCGGAAGAACAGAGTAGAAGTTCAATTAACATTCAAAAGATCAAGTCGCACGGCTGGAAAGAATAAAGAGAATATTTTCCTAACTCTGTAGCCTCTGGAGGATAAATACAGACGTCTCCGTACCGATCCTTCAGACTTTACTAAGGTTGTTCGTGAGTTGTGAGACCTGTGCAACCTAGTGCTCTGATACCAACTTGTCACGACCCGGATTTCCCACCATCGGGGTCATGATGGCGCCTACTAAATGGAAGCTAGGAAAGCCAAATATTAATTACATTTCCATTAATTACCAATTTCTTATTAAAAACATATAAATTACAGCGGAATAATCAAAATTAGCGGAAGACTTAGTCAAATATGATACACTACCCAAGACTGGTGTCACAATACTCACGAACTTCTAAGAATAATACACATAATTGTCTGAAAGAAAATACAAGCTGTTTATCTCGATTATATGAGATAATGGAATGAAAAACATAGATAGAAGAGACAACGGGTCCTGCGGACGCCTGCAAGGCTACCTCGTAGTCTCGGTAGTTGAAAAATCCACAAGTCTCTACTGCCGCTGCTGCTGTCCGTAACCTGTATCTGCGCAAAAAGAGCGCAGAGTGTAGTATCAGCACAACCGACCCCATGTGCTGGTAAGTGTCTGGCCTATCCCAGCAAACTAGTGACAAGGCTAAGGCCAGTCACCCACCTAAACCTGTACGGTTGCAATATAGACATATATATACAATACATTTATAAGGAAATACTCTGCTCTGAAATAACAATCAATAACTCACGATATCCAGAATAATCTAATTAACATAATAAATCTTACTTTCATGTCTCAATTCCTCTCTCATTTCATGTCTCGTGGTAGGCGTACCACCCGCTCCCAACTATCACTGTAATTATATCTTGTGGTAGGCGTACCACCCGCTCCCAATTATCATAATAATTATATCTTGTGGTAGGCGTACCACCCGCTCCCAATTATCATAATAATTATATCTTGTGGTAGGCGTACCACCCGCTCCCAAATATATCAATAGGCTACCGGCAACTATGGCCAATGCCAAGATTTAAGTCACTTTGTGGTCGGCGTACCACACGATCCCAATTCATAAATTATATATATTACCGGTATTTAACCAATAATCTCTATATCAACAATATTTATAGTTACCGGTTTTAAACCAATAATTTATAATAATTTCAACAATTTACTTTCATTACCGGTATAACACCAATAACTCTTATTCAACAATTTATTCATAACTAAATTCATATTCCTACAAACTAGGATAGAACAAACACTTACCTCGAAAGTCTACGAACGATTCAATCAATAGCAATGCCTTTTCCTTTTGAATTTGACTCCAATCCAATCGTATCTATACACAATTGATTTAATATCATCAATTCTACTTAACAAACTAGTTCATATTGCTAAATATGGTTTTTACAACATTCTGCCCGGAATAGTAAAAATCGACCCCGAGCCCACATAATCGAAACTCAAGTTTCGAACCAAAATAAGTTCACCCAATCTTCCATGAGTTCAAATATACAATTTGTTCTTAAGTTCGACTCCAAAACGAGGTCTAGATCGCAAATTCTTTGAAAACCCTTACTATACTAAATTCTCAATTTTTCTACCCATTTACACCTAATTAGACTTAGGAATTCAAATAATATTGATGGAAAATGAAGAAAACGAGTTAAGAATCACTTACCCAAGAAGTTTGATGAAGAATCGCTCAAAAATCGTCCAAAAAGTTGTGGAGAAGAGAGTTGAACAGAAATGGGATTTTTATCCCGTTTCTGTTATGTTTTCTGACTTAAATTCGCTGGGCATAAATTTGTTCATCGCGTTCGCGACACCCCGGTCGCGTTCGCGATGAAGAAGAAGTTTTACGCATCGCGTTCGCGTGGGGCTTGACGCGAACGCGAAGAAGGAAATTTTGGGCTTACAGGTTGGCCTACGCGAACGCGAGCTAGTCCACGCGAACGCGTAGAGAAAAAGGGTTGGTTCAATTTTTACACTACGCGAACACATGAAGTAGTACGCGATCGCGATGAAGGGAAACAGCTGGGCATCGCGAACGCGACCAGAGGGACGCGAACGCGTTGAAGAGAAGAAGTTGGCCATCGCGAACGCGAGTGCCTGGATGCGAACGCGTTGAAGGAAATAAGTTGACCATCGCGAACGCGACCGCCTGGACGCGAACGCGATGAAGAATTGTCTGCTGCAGATTTCTGCAGTTTTTCTTAAGTTCAAAAACACCCCGAACCACCTCCGAAACACTCCCGAGCCCTCGGGGCTCCAAACCAAATATGCACACTAACTTAAAAACATCATACAAACTTGCTCGCGCGATCAAATCGCTAAAATAACATCAAAATCCATGAATTGAGCCTTAAAACTCAAGAATCCTTTCAAATTTTCCTAACTTTCAAAATTTCCAATTTAAGGCCGAAACACGTCAAACGACGTCCGTTTTCAACCAAACTTTCCAAGAAGCGCTTAACCAATATATATGACCTGTACCGGGGGTCGGAACCAAAATACGAGCCCGATAACAGTACTTTTTAATAAAAATTCAGTTTCATCTTCCTTAAACATTTTCAGAAAACAATTTAACAGAAAAATTCTGTTACCGGGGTTCTAGACCTCGGATTTTAATTCCGGGCATACGCCCAAGTTCCATATTTTTCTACGGATTTTCTGAAGCAGTCAAATCACGGATCCGAGTCCGTTTACCAAAAATGTTGACCAAAGTCAACCATATCTATATTAATATCAAAATTCTTCAACTTTTTCACATATTTCACATATTTCAACATAAATATTTTCCAGCTTTGTGCCCGGACTGTGCACGCAAAAAAAAAAATGTGTGCACCTCATTTTATCGATCATCATGTGATTTTCTTTGAATGCATAAATTGTGTTAATCATCAAGTGTTAATTAATAGGGGTAATTTCATTCCATTTAAATTGATTTGTTTAAAGTAGTTTTTGGTTTAATTAGAGTTAGTTAATAAAATTAGAAATAAGTGTGAAAACAGGCCCAAGGAAGGTTGAACAACCCAGGCCCAAGCCAAATCCGGCTCAGGCCATCTCCGGATGCGCCCAAACGACGCCGTAACGGGCCAAGATATCCAAGCCGTTGGATCATTTCGATCCATCGGTCGCCATTTCCCCTCACAGCCCGACCCGTTCCCAGCCAAAGACCGACCCAGTCTCATATTAACGTTACACGACGTCGTTTCCTTTAAGAAAAACGATCCTGGTCGTTGATCGTAAATGATCCAACGATCAGGATTGAATTTCCTATCTCGTATATAATACGAATCTCTTACCCAGTCCCCCCCAAGCCAAACCCACGATCAATGTCATCATCTCTATTAAACCTAGAGACCCATGTAACGCCGCCGTGCCCCGCCGCACTCCGACGACTGGAAATTGCCTCACGGCGGTTTCGGTAGGCCAATGGCCACCCAATCAACACCATAGCTCCCCCTAAACCCCCTCTACACGAATCCGTGGTCCGTTAACCTCGAATCATCCCCAAACGTCTCGAATCTTCAATCGAAGATTCGAGTTAAAACCCAAACCACGCAAAACCACCCCAAATTCACACCAGTGACTCCTCACACCTCCCTCATACCCCTACTAACCCCGACTTAGCTCGAATCTTGCCAGAATTGTAAAAGCCCTAAAATCGAGTCCCAAGAACCCTAGTTTTTGAAGAAGCCAATTCGAGCCGGAATAGTTGTAATTGAAGTCCAAGGGACTTTAGTCTAGGTGTTCTCAATCGAGAACATCTCGA
Organism: Nicotiana noctiflora; assembly: GCA_032618575.1. NCBI lineage: Eukaryota > Viridiplantae > Streptophyta > Magnoliopsida > Solanales > Solanaceae > Nicotiana > Nicotiana noctiflora. The sequence goes on along the minus strand of JASVEL010003813.1, from coordinate 8,430 downwards.
TTAAAGCCCATTTGGCTTCAATAGTTCCAAATCAAGTTCGAAGCTTGGGTCGGCGATTTCTTTTGAGGTAATTTCCTTCTTCCTGTTTTCTGGTTGCAATCCGTGTGTGTATTTGTGTTTAGTTTCAGAAATTATTAGCATTCTTCTACCCTTCTCAACAGACCTTTTATTTGGTCAATTCATTTTTTCTCTTGTCTGTTTCGACTCGTATTTGTTGTTGTGATTACATGGTGTGTTTAATCTAGTTAAGGTCGTCGAATAGTGAATTTGGATTAGTAGTCCCTGATTCTGCCCTAAAACTATGAATCGAATTCGTAGGTCAATTGCTTGTTATCAGTTATACGTGTGGTAATCGATTAGACGAACGTTGTCGATTAGTTGTATGGGTATGTTGGTCGGAACAATATAGCAGTGAAACTCAATATTGGTTCCAGAATCACTGTTACATAGGAAGTGCGGATATATCTGATAGGGATTTAATTAGTATTAGCATATTTTTGGGTTTTAAAACTACCTTGCCCATGAGTTAAACTAGTGGAACCTGCTGTTACAGCAGGGCACTTAGACATGGTATAGACATTAGTAATTTAAATATTAGGACCCCATACTCAGACATGAAGAAGTGGGAACAGCAGAGAATAAGATGGGGAATTTGAATTAAGAATTGGCAAGGTTAAGGGGATCTCTTGTCTACAAAAGGGGAGAGATCTTAGACAGAGGGGGGATATACATTTTTGAGAGAAAAAAAAGAGATTTTTGGAAAAAATAGGAAGAAAACATCCTGCTTCCCTCTTGCTCATTTGTTTCAGTCATTCAGAAGTCCTGTGAGCTATATCTTGATACGACCTTGGTCATTTGAAGTGGGCAAGTACCCGTTAGTGTTTGGTTAGTTTGGTTTTGAGTTTTGCTGAGTTTGCAAGTGCTTCTCACTGGGTGTGCTCTCAAACCCTTAGTCACTGTTTCATTGGGTTTGATTGGACCCTGCCCTGACTTATAGCACTTGTCTTTGGTTTTTGTGGGTTCTGCTGGGTTGTTTTTTGACTGGTTATTGTCAAACTGCCTGCTGGTTGCTGTTTGTTTCTTTGTTGATGTGGTTGTGTTGCCTACTGCTGTTTGCTGTGTACCACTGCTGCAACTGACTCCTTCCTCTACTTCTTATTTCGTTTGCTCCAGGTACACATCCTAAATTCGACATGATGTAGATCTCCAATTTTAGAGAGAAATGAAGAAGCTGATTCTGATATATTTAGCCATTTGTTCTGTTAAATTTGCATCTTTCTATTGAACTGTTATTAGACTGTTATTCAGGCTGTCTTTCTGTTGTTTTTATTGCTGTTGGCGAGATGTTTTAATGGTAGATTCATTAAATCTAATTCATGTTAGGTGCTTGTAATATTTACTTTTGAATTATACATTTAAATTCTGATAATTAGTTAATTTAACAGGATCATATAAGTTGTTAACATAATTGTGAATTGAGTTTTAGTATATGTTTCATAGTCGTACGTGAAAAGGTTAGTATTAATAGTTAACGTAGATGAAGATAAAAAGTTTGTTTATGAATGTTTTTTTTTGAATCAACTAGTTGATTCCCGTCAGAGTTTGTAAATCACCATAGGCACGAAACATCAAAAATATAAACAAAGTGTTGATTCCAATTTAGTGTTAACAGATTCTGGTTTGGAATTAATCATACAAGTTTAAGCCAATAAAAGTCTTTCATTTGTTGCCATTGTACAGAAAACTGGCAGTCGTATGGACTATTGGCCCAATTAGTTAATCTATTTTGTATTGGGCTCATTTTTGAGACCCAAAGCTCTTAGTACTCATTTAAATGCAACTGAAACAACCCTTTAAAATAAATTATGACCTTAGTTTATTATTAGGGATCAATTAAATAGAAAATCATAGTTATGTTAGGATTGACCTTAAGTAAAAGTGAGATGAGCCTCATTAGAAAATCAAATACACGGGCCATCAAATAAGTGTTATATAATTTTAGATTCGGAAGGACCGTTTAGTGAATTTCACGGTCTTTCCAAAAGTTAAACAACAAGATGTAGAATCTTTAGGCACGGCTCTAATAAAATACTTTCCTAATTATGGGTGCGCATTTATGTGACCCAAATCTCACTCTCGGCGAAACTGAAATGCATTAAAGTCACAGGCGTACTGGTTGCGGTGTGACTCGGAATGTGTTTTTCGTGACGTCGCAATTCTTCTAAAAATTGAAAAGCGGAACATAATAGCACATAGTTAAAACATATAAAGAAATCAGATAAAAGTAAAAATTGCAGTTGAGCGACCGTGCTAAAACCACGGAATCCGGGAGTGCCTAACACCTTCTCCCGGGTTAATAGAATTCCTTACCCAGGTTTCTAGTTCCGAAGACTGTATTACGGAGTCATAAATTTCCTTGGTTCGGGATTAAACCGGTGACTTGGGACACCATTATTTTTCCAAGTGGCGACTCTGAATAATTAGATAATTTGATCCCGTTCCGATTGTCCTTTAAGTGGAAAAACTCCTTCACCGATTATTATTATATCCCTTCTCGGGGTGTAATATTAAACCGTGGCACATTTACATTTATGTTTCTGTGCGGGAAAAAGGAGGTGTGACAGCTCTGGCGACTCTGCTGGGGACTATTACCCAGAACTTCGGTTCAGGGTTTAAGAATTCGAGCTAAGTTAAATTGTTGTTTTTGCCTATATCTGATCTTATTATATGTCTAATTAATGTGCTACATGTCTACCGCTTTGATACTAGTTGCACTGTATATACAAACTGCTATATGTTTACCGCTTTGATATTACGTGAACTGTATATAAAACTGTGCCGAAAACCCTTCTCTTCTTACCTCCGGGGGATGTGCTTACTGGTTGAGACTCCCCTTTTCTGTTAGTGTCAATACCCAAAATAAGAAAAGAGGCAGGATAAGTTACAAAGCCGGACGATCCCGCGGGTCCCCGAAAAGGAGCTCCTTCCTCAGCCCGAGTTGTCCGCTCGGGTACACAGTCTAGACCATGTACCGAGGTTTTGAGCTTAGAATAACATAACTGCATACCGGATCCCTAGTAGGAAACGCTTATTTGCATCACGTTGCATTTGACTTAGGGGACTCAACACAGGGGTTGGGTCCGTCTAGGACAGGCAACCTGAAATGAAAAGACCATCCTGCTATATCATGTTTGTTTTAAGCATTTATTCAAACTTGCATGCTGACCGGCTTTTAAATACTGAAGAAAAACGAAAAAAAAACAAAAGGAAATAGTATGGGGAAATAAATATTTTTCAGAAAATACAAAAATGTGTTTTACCAACAAGTCAATAAATTTAGTTTGCTGATAAAAGACGACAGAAGGTTGACTTTGCCAACAAAATGGTTTTCTTGACAAAATGTGTTTTCTTTGTCAATCAATAAAAGAAAAAATAGTTGTTTTGACGGACCGAACTATGCGGGTTTGATTCTCACCGGGTGTGAGATACGTAGGCAGCCTCTAACGGGTCCAACTTCCCTATATTTCAAAATAAGTTTTTTTTAAAAAAAAAAAAAGAAATAATGACGGAACGCCAGGATATTTAACTTTGACTCAACGACCACCTTTTCATCAGTCTTAATATTTTGACCAGTCAATTCCTGTGGCCCGCTTCATTTTTCTAAAAAGAAAAAAAGATAGTTTTGTTTGGGTCAAATAAAGATTTTTCTTTCATCTAAAAACTACCTTAATAAATGTGCAGAATGAGCATGAGTCAGAATACAACCGAAGCTATCATAAACAAGGTCCCCTTAAGTTTGCATAGGTGGTGGAGCGACTTGGGCAAGCAAGGACAAGACGCAGTTAAGCTGTACCTAGGAGATCTAGTGGGGCTACTAAATATTCCCCCGAGAGGAGACATCATACGAGCCTTGATCTCATTCTGGGATCCAGCACACAATGTGTTCCACTTTTCAGACTTTGAACTCACACCAACATTGGAAGAATTGGCCGGATATATCGGAAGACCAAAAGTCCCTATGAGGGAACAATATCTCATTGCGCCAAGGGTAGTGACGGTACATAGGTTTTTGGATACTGTGAAAATCCGCAGAACTGTACACAACCCAGACTTATCAGAAAAGTTCTGCACTTTAGCATTTCTATATGATAAATATGGTCATTACGGGGGTTTCAACAAACACAAAAGCAAAATCTGCAGTGGAGAAAACCAGTCAAAATGGGAAGAGCATAGACGCATCGCCTTCGTGATAGCTTTCCTAGGTTCATTGATATTTCCCAGAAAGGACGGGAATATCAACATACATGTGGCAGGGGTCGTCAGCACTTTGATGAAACAAGACAATAGTACTTTGGCTCCCATGATAATATCAGATATCTCTCGTGCACTCACTATTTGCAAAGCTGGAGGGGTCTTCTTTGAAGCTTGCAATGTATTGCTCCAAATGTGGATGATCGATCACTTATGTCGTCGCCCGCAGTTTATGAGGTATAGTTTATCGGAGAGAACCTGTATAGAAGAATTCCCTACGAGGGTCGAAGGACATGATTTGCCAGAGGGGATTAGCGGATGGATACGACTTTTGTGCTTGATTCCAGCCAGCAAGATAGAATGGACATTTGGCTGGCTACCCGTGGAAGATGTCGTATATGCATCGGCCACAGAATCACATTTATTACTAATGGGCCTCAACAGCATCCAGCCCTATGCGCCAGGTCGAGTATTGAGACAGTTGGGACGATGCCAAATAATCCCAAAAGAAGAAGACCTCGGCCCACATGTGGTTGAAATTGGACCGGGAGGACAGTTCCCTGAAGCGTTGGTCCGAAAGATTTGGAGTGAATGTCAAACATTGAAGATAGACACTCGGGTACGAGATCGAGCTCGAGGTAAAGTATCGCCAGAATACCCTGCATGGTATAGCAGAGATCTGGAGCATCAAAGGCCCACAAAAAGGCCCCACCTTAGGGAGTTTGCTGGAGCGTCACAAGAACAATGGGACTGGTTGGCCAGAGAAGAAGCTTATAGAACAATGATTAGCAAGATAGAGCAACGGGCCCAAGAGCTCCAATTTGAAAGGGATGTGGAAGCTGCCGCCAACGAAGGAGATAAAAAGAAGTTGGCACAAGAAAATGACTTGTTGAGAGCGCAAATCCAGCAAATGAAAAGGGATGCTGACAGACAGTTGAGGAGTCGAGCGGACGAAAAATTGATAAAGGGTTTGAAAAACCAAGTTGCCGATGTCCAAAGAGAATTGGAAGAGTCAAAGACCCAAACAACGAGGATCCGTGCTAGCTGGAGAAAGGAGGCCCATCAACATGCACTTTACCTACAACGGGTGGAAGAAGATTACACTGAGATCATCACTAGTCTAAAGGAAGCAAATTTTATCCTCAGGGAGCGGGCTTTCAAGCAAGCCCGAGATGCCAGAGCAGACCTCGACCGTTGCCACGATTTGATGGCCCGACTGCAAGGACAAGTGGATAGGCTCCTAGACCAAGTCACCAACAATGCTCGAAGATTGGGGGCGAAAAACCAACAGATAGAACGGCTACTCGGAGAAAGGGACATGATCAAGGACAGAATTGGAGAAATAGGGCATTATGTCACCATGAAGTGCTTAGCTTGTGAACAAATGCCCCGCACCGCCCTTTTTGCTTCAGTTATGTGCTATGTTCATCGGATCATGAGAGAGTTAAGGGGACTACACAAGGACCTCACACCAAGGCCCGCGGCAAGGCCGAATGATGCCTCGCGGGCCCCTAGGAATTTAAGAGCATTAAACTTTTGATTAAAAATGTATGCTGAAATACTGAGTCAAGCCGGTTGGCATTTTATTTTCCGTTTTTCGAGTCAAGCATTTCTCTTATTTTTTTGTAACTTTAAGGGTTTTTGTTTGGTATAAAAATTACCGAATTTTGCCATAATCTTGTGACCAGAACTACGCTCGGTCCGATTCACGCGGGGACGTGATACGTAGGCAATCCACATAAGATTCGACCACCACTAACAAAAAAAAAAGAAGAAAAAGAAAAGAAAAGAAGCTGGAATGACGCATGCAATGAGAACATATAGAAAGGGTTAATTGATTAGGTGCATTGCATCCCAACGTGCGATAACATGCCTATTAAATTCAGTAAGCTAACAAAGTTTGTTGCAATCCAGAAAAGTTTAGCAGTTGGTTTGACAGAATATACTGGCCAACCACCATTACCGTACTAGATCTAAAGGGCCAATTCCAGCAAGTATGTCCAGCTCCGGTAAAAGTCTCGAGGAAGAGAAATCAGAGATACGGATCATGAAAGAAGAGGTAGATCGGTTGAAACAGCAGATAACAGAGATGCACCTAGCCTGGGCTAGGGGACAGTCTTCACCGAACCTCCCTACTCTCGCATCAGCTCCAGAACATCCACCCTTGATCCTTCGACAAGCGCCCCACTCTATCCATACTATCAAGGGGAAAACCCTTATGCCACCCAAGTTCCACCGGCCAAACAAAATCCTCCTCCGGTCACCCCTGTTTTTGTGGCACCCCCACGTGCTACTCTACAAAAGTCGTCCGGTGAGCCGCATGTTCAAATCCGTGACAATTCTTACTATCCTCCCGAGCCTACCTTTAGGGCTCCTGAACCGCATCCACACACCCCTCACTGGGATAACCCGGCGGAACCGGAAAAGCACTTCCAAAGTTCGGAACATGAGGAAGTTATTAGAAAAGTTAAAAGCCTGGAGCAGTCCTTCAGGAATATGCACGGTTTGGGCAACCAGGTCAGTGTCGCTTACAAGGATATGTGTCCATTCTCAGATGTCCAGTTGCCAGCCGGGTTCAAAATGCCCATGTTTGACTTATACGAGGGGCATGGTGATCCAGTAGCCCATCTTCGAGGGTTTTGTAGTACAATGCGAGGAGCCGGAGGACGAGACGAGATTCTGATAGCTTACTTCGGTCAGAGTTTGGGGGGATCTGCCCTGGAGTGGTACACTAGGCAGGATCCCAGCAGATGTGTCACGCCCCAAATCGGGAACATGACCGGCGCCTGACCGGGTTTCCCCAGTCAAGCGGACCTGGGTGCCTTTCATTCCCACACGTTACCCCCGTGTTGATTGTTTCTCATTAACCAAATATCTTACTAACCATGAATGATTTCACATTAACCAAATAAAACCATACGAGTGATTCATTAACAAGTTTGCAGTTTTTACAACGCCCGACATAACATAATGTATACATAAGACTGGAGTCCCACAGTTTACATGTCTACAGAGCCTCTAGGATACGAAAAAGGGAATATAATACTCGCCGGTAACAAGGGTCCGGCTATACCTTACAAACCAAAATGAAATCTAAACAAAAGTGGCATGAACCACACATGGCCCCGAGGAAGAAAGGGGCTCACCAAAACGAGCAGTGGAAGGTGAAGAATACTACTGCCGATGCGCTGAAGTGCCTGCTACTGAACCACCTACAATCATAACACGAATGTAGCGTCCCCGGCAAAAGGGACGTCGGTACACTTGAATTGTACTGGCATGTATGGACAAACTTTGTCCCAAGTAAACTCAAGCCATTGAATTACATCAACAATTAATTAAGCCACCCAACCATGTTTCCACATTTTCCTCATTTCAAATAATTCTCAACACAAAGCACTTTCTACGATCAACCAATTTAACAATAACCAATCAATCACGTAAAGCACAAGTAGTCAAACAAAGGGGCAATCAGTGCCCCACAGGTTGCAAACTCTCCTGTTGTCTCCTTTCACAATTTCACATTTATTGATTTTTGTATCAATTTTCAATAGCGATTTCGATCGCTTTCCATCCTTATTGCCCCCGACCACCCTTATTACCTCGGCCACCCTTATCACCCCAACCCATACCTTATTTCCTCACGTTGCGGCGCGCAACACGACCCTGCCTTACAGTTTAAAACACAACAATTTCAAACAGCAGATAAGGTACTACACACAATTTCAACAAGTTCAAATAAGCAACTTGCACATTGTTTCATGTTCTCAATTATTCTTCAAATCAATATCACAACCATGTTACAATATTTCCACAATTCAGGTGTTTCATCCCTTTCCACAATAAACAAATTCTCTAGCGTTTCGTTTGTTTTCCACAAGGTGCCATATAGGCCATCATAACCATTATTCATTATTCTTTACCCAATTCAACTCTCATTTACCTTTCGGTTCATATTCCATATCACATCACTCATAGTTCAACAACAACTTTGAAATATCCAACAACAATATCAAGAATTTCACACAATTTGTCAAATTAACACGAACCAAACAAGTTTCACACATGTAGGCGATTTCACAAGAATCAAAATTAGCCATACATACCTGGTGATGAGTTTTCTTCCTACTTTATGCTTACCCAAGATATCCTACTCTTGCCAACCTTGTTCTTGAAGAC